>CM039120.1:33974257-33998252 GCA_022036555.1 Microstegium vimineum | reverse complement strand
CACCCGGGTTTGGACAGGGGGGGGGATTGGTGATTGTACTTCGTCGACCACAATGAGATTGTGAGGGGTTCTTGTGCCTTCCCCATGGGAGATCGCAAAGGTAACTCTAGTGGATTGCGCGTGTCTTGGAGAGCCCTTATCTTGTGTTGGTTGTGAGGCACCCGGTGACGGGTTTGGCGTGTGATGCCAATTAGCTCTTGATCCTCCAAGTAAGTGAGCTGACACAAACAAGGACGTAGCTAGTGGGAAAACTAGTGAACCTTGGTGAAAAAATCAAGTGTCAACTTCTTGGGTCATCCTTGTGATTGATTGGTGATCTTGGTGATCTCATTGTGATGGCTCAATCCTCTACTCGGTGGTAAAATCACCTCTCCCTCCTTTGCATTTACCTTATTCATACTTGTTTAGTATTTTTATGTTGTGCCTAGAGGGCAACTAGTCTTGAGTAGGATTTGAGTGACCCTAGAACTATTAGAGTAGCAATTGTGGTAGGAGGCTTCGCATCCCTTAGATTGCTAGTGCTAGTCTAGCTTCGCCATCTTGCTATCTAACTTGTTGTTGAGTTTGTTTTTAGATTTTGAATTTAGGCTATTCACCCCCCTCTAGCCTTGGATAGGACCTAACACCCCCCCCTGGAGCGATTCGTGCAGAAAGTGGTGACACCTCTCTTCCGCCCGTTGGTAAGGATACGAGGGAGCTATGCACACCTCAAAGAGCTTCCTTTGAATCCTGCCACTGGGCGAAGAGGGATACACCCACCCCCATTGCAGAACTTCCTCTGAACCCGGTTGCTGCTCTCAAAATGCCACCCGCCAGGGCGGCTCAAGGGACTTTCCGAAAAGGGCCCTCAGAGGAAGAATCTGGGGCAGGGCATGTTGTATGGATGTGGATCTTCCCATAAACGGTCGCCTCTATTTATAGCCTGACAGGGCACTCACGCGGCAGTAGGCCGTGAATCTACAATAGCTCCTCCCAGCCACGCCGCACTGTGCAACAGCGCCCACTTCGAGAGAGTATAGCGGGGCTATAAATGGCCAGGAAGACAGGCGGCTCAGGGCGCGCTGTCCGGAGTCTTAAACCACAGGGCAAGTGGCGCTCTAGCACCGCTCCTCGAACGGGGAAGACACGGCACGTCCACTTTTGGGCCATGGGAGGAAAAGGGGCGCAGTCAGACCCCGGAATCCGACAAACATATCTCCGACCGGTCAATCGACCGTACAGGCCGAAGGGATAGCACGGCGCAGGCCTGACTCGTCATCTCAAGACGCACCGGCCCGAGGCCAATAGTGCAGCCCGCGCCAGGGCTGGCATGCGACCAGGGCTCTGGCTCTGACGTACGGAGTAGACCACTTCCTCCCCGCCTCGTGAGGGAAGCGAAGGGTCAAGCACTATACAAAACTTCCGAATAAGCCCTTAGGAGGAAATATCTCCCTCCTAAGGCCTCGGGGGCTACACCCGGCGGGAGCGCTCGCGCGCACCCACCGGAATCCAAAGACTCAACCAAAACCACCATAAGCGCTCTCAGAAGCCTCCGGTGTAGTCCTTCACTACATCGAAGGCTCGGGGGCTACTGTCGGATACCTAGAAATAGGGTACCCAATTTACCAGACTCCACAAAAACAAAATCAACCCTCGGGGGCTCCTCCGCCTCGCCCGAGCCAAGGTGGCGTCATCCGAGACGTCATCGACCCTCGGGGGCTCCTCCGCCTCGCCCGAGCCAAGGTGGCGTCATCCGAGACGTCATCGACCCTCGGTGGCTCTTCCGCCTCGCCCGAGCCAAGGTGGCGTCATCCGAGACGTCATCGACCCTCGGGGGCTCTTCCACCTCGCCTGAGTCTAGGTGACGTCACCTATGACGTCATCTACCCTCGGGGCTCTTCCGCCTCGCCTGAGCCAAGGTGGCATCATCCGAGATGTCATCGACCCTCGGGGGCTTTTCCGCCTCGCCCGAGCCAAGGCGGCGTCATCTGAGACGTCATCAACCCTCGGGGGCTCCTCCGCCTCGCCCGAGTCTAGGTGACGTTGCCCGTGACGTCATCTACCCTTGGGGGCTCTTCCGCCCCGTCCGAGCCTAGTGAATGTCATCCGTGACATCCCTCGCCCTCGGAGATCTCATCGCCATCCACAACCTAGGGTGCCCTAGCCCATATAGTCAAAAGGTCCACAGTCTCCTCCGTCCTCAGGCATGGGGCTTAAGGCATGAGTCACCATGCCGACCTCTGTTCATCCTGCAGTACAAGGTCTTGTGCTTCCTAAACCGATGACTTCTACGCGTTACATCCACGCCATGTCTCCTACGGACACTTGAACAGGGATTAGGGCGTCATCAGCCCTGTGCGACAGAACGCGGGGGTGCCTGGTTCTGTGCGACAGCCTCCACCCATGCCTAGAAAAGGGGACAGCAGGGTTCCTAGTCACAAGGTGCATGGCTACAGCACAACAAGGACGAACAGGACTCGAACATGTGTCTACTGGCGCAATCTTCTTCAGGAAGGAAGACAGGATGAAGACAAAGCCCTCCCTCGGCAACAGCCCAAGTTGGGCCCATGATCACTCCCTCTCTCTCTCTACTATACTCCTCCATCTCTCCCTACATATAAAGGGAGGGAATGGACCCCCAATCTAGCTCTCTGGACACGGGAACACTCATTCGCACACACTCAAACTCGCACACACGCGAGCACACACCAGAACCAAGAACCTCAGACACACGAGACCTGGGAAGGCGCTTCCCTCTCTCACCAAAGCTTGTAGCTCCCTCTACGAGCTCTCCACGCTCGGTAATACGACCCCGCAACACACTGGACGTAGGGCGTTCGTGCCTGAACCAGTATAAACCTCTATGTTCTCCGAGCGCAACCATCTGAACTCCGACACGCTTAAAATTTACTTGTTGGCCATCTAGACCCCGCAATTTTAGACATCGACAGGAATATTCGTAGAAGAACTTACAAAGCCATCGATCTAAGAAATCAGTAAAGAAAAAGAAGACCCAATGGACATAGACAAGATAAAAGAACCCGACATCTCAAGACAGATCCTCAACATAGAAAGCGATTGGAGGCAACTATACATCGATTATAAAGGCGAAAACAAACTACCCGGAGACAAAGCAGAAGCAACAAGGGTTATAAGGAAAAGCAAAGCATACGTTCTCATAAAAGACAAATTATACAAGAGAGCAGCTGTAACACCCAAAATTTGCATGATTTCAAAGTAGTATGAAATTGTCTCTTTTATGCAATTCTTGTTATGCATTTAATCTAGTGAAAATAAATAATGGTTTGGTGAAAATAAAAATGCCATATAGATACATGTTGAGCATACATGCTGCTGCATTTGTTTTTCTGTGATGATTGGTTTTGCTCTAAACTCAAAATATTTCAAGGTTGATGAAAATAGTTCTTCTCTCTGTTCCAGCCGAAAGGTTTTCTCTTTGGTTCAGCACGTTCAAGGCTTGGCCTGTTTGTTCTGTACGTGTTTCCATGCAACATGCTCCTATGCAAGCATGCACGGTTTGGCTGACCGTAAGGTCCTGTTGAACGGCGTCATCATCATCTTTTTCGATGGAAAAACGCCGGCGCCTTCCTTGTCCAAACTTGCCAAATCCTAGTCGATGTCTCTCCTTTCCATCTGAGGAACATCTTTGGCTATATATAAGCCCGACGCTGCACCTCTGTTGCCTCCTATCGATCTCGTAGCGCCGCCGCTACCGAGTTCGTGCGACCTTGCCCTCTGCTTTGTCGTCACCGTAAGCTGTCCGGCGAGTTTCGTCTCAAGTATTTTCTCTCTGTTTTATAGTTCCGGTTGAACTCAGATCGATGCCGCCATGTTGCAGGTCATCACCGTCATCTCCTCTTCGAAGTTAGCAGTTCTCAGTTCATCTCCGCTGTTGCTTTAGCGTGTGGTGAGATCCCTGCCTTCTCATGTTTCCTTCCTGTGCAGTCCGGAGTCGAACCAAAAACTCCAGTGAGTTTCATCGATGGCCATGGCTGAAGTTCCATGTTGCCAGCCATGGATGCATCGTGATTATTTCCTTGTTGGCTTTTGATGATGTCAATCTTTGCTTTGGGTGACATCATACTGTTTTCTTGCCGTTTTCCTGTACAAAAGAAAATCTGGAAATACACTTATACGTGTTGTGGCATCCTTGGTACATATCACATTTTCCAGTAATCACAGTTTTGCCATTGCACTCAAATGATTATAAAATCTTTATTTTAACTCTGATTTGAACCATTCAAATTGCGATAGATTCGTTATATTGTAATCTACGTGTTAGTGCTTCTATTAGATCAGTTGGAAGCCTTTTAATTTCGAGTTCATATTTATTGCATCATTAGCTTATAGAAAAAATTTGTAAAATTCATAACTTCATCGTTTTAGCTCCGTTTTTCGTGCTCGAAGCGTCGATGTGATCGTAGCAATGCGTAGATTAGTTTTATAAACCTTTCATCTTATTTTATTACTGTTGGTGTACTATTCTAATCATAGTCTTGTTTGCTTCGTGTATGTTTGTCCGTTGGTTGAATGGTGTTGATTGTTGATCGGTATAGATGTTGAGCAACCCGTTGAAGCACCGGAGTTTTTCTTTGATCAAGACCAGCAGGATCAGCAAGAGTTCTTCGAAGAAGGTAAGTATAACATGGGATTATCCTTGTTGTCCTATTCACAATTAATATAATTCATATGCATGATTCCTTGTTGCCATAGTATGATCTTAGAGATTGATACCCTGATACCTTGTCACCTATGATTTGATCCACCCCATATGATTAGTATTGCTAGCGCTCATATCAGATGTACATGATCTTAACTTGTTAATGACTATATGAAATAATGGTAAAAGTCGCTTTTTAGCAACAATGGATTATAGGAGCTTATCTGTCGGCAAAATCTGGGATATACAGTACAACCACGAGGGCTATATGGCTTTGGCTTTAGCTCAGTATGGGGACCTTTTCTAGCTCGTTCAGTGGTTACCTTTATGGCGCGAAAGGGGTGTGCCAAGACGGGTATAGTGTGGTTCCTAATCTATGGGCATAGCCGCGAAGGAGTGTGACCGTGGACAGGTTGGCTCTATATCTCCTTGCCATGGAAACCTTGCGGCCCTAACTTGTTAGACGAACCCTTGAAAGACTTCATAGTGTACCCTGCCCGCTCACCTTGGCAGTGTTTTGGGAGTTGCAAACCCGGGCAAATGGGCATACACGACTCGTGGGTAAAGTTGTACACCTCTGATCAGAGTTAATAAACTATCATGATAGCCGTGCTCACGGACACGAGCGGCTCGGAAAACTCACAGAATTATTGGGTTCTTATTTCTATGTGGCTTATGCAAGTGTTATTTATTTATTGTATATCGTTGTCATTTACTTTATGATCATGGATATTTGAGCTTATGCAAACTACCTTGTCAATTGTTGATATTAATATAAATTTGATCTACTAAAATGCTCACCGCTATGAACCATGCATTCCCTTTTGAGCTCCATGAACCCTGTGTTATATTTGTTGAGTACGTATGTGCTCACCCTTGCATTCAAACAACACAGATGAAGATTGGGTTGATGATTACCACAATGAGTACTAGTCTTGGAGTCATCCAGTCAACCAGTCCCTTTGGAGCTTCTGCAGTTATCTTCGTCTAGTTAAAGTTATTTGTTTCAGACTATGTAATGGATATTTATTCGCTATGTAATAATCACTATGATGGTACTTTTATGATTTGTCAACTCATGTGTGCGACTATTCCTGGGGTGCACATGAGCCTTTTATGCACTTGTTTTTGTTCTTAAAAACGGGTGTGACAGCAGCATCTTCTGGAGTATTATTGAAATGTGTATCCACACAAGAAGGAAAAGAGATATTAGAAGAAATCCACTCGGGATGCTACGGAAATCATGCATCATCTAGAACACTAATCGGTAAAGCATTTAGAAGCGGATTCTATTGGCCAACAACACTCAAGGATGAAGAACAGTTAGTCAATACATGCAAAAGTTGTCAAATGTTTGAAAGACAATCACATGTTCCAGCGCACAATCTAATCTGCATACCACCAGCCTGGCCTTTCTCATGCTGGGGGCTAGATCAAGTCGTACCCCTCAAAAAAGCAAAAGGAGGATTTGAATACATATTTGTGGTAGTAGATAAATTTACCAAATGGATCGAATACAAACCGTTAGTCAAATACAGCGCAGAAAAAGCAACAGAGTTCATACAAGACATCATGCACATATTTGGGATGCCCATCCGAATAATCACAGATCTTGGATCACCATTCACAGCAAAAGAATTCCAATATTGGGCGAGAGATTGCGGAATAGAGATAGACTATGCATCAGTAGCTCACCCCAAGCAAATGGACAAGTCGAAAGAGCCAATGGGATATTATTACAAGGCCTAAAACCAAGACTATATGAAGACCTAAAACATTATGGAGGAAAGTGGATAGAAGAATTACCAAAAGTAGTATGGAGTTTAAGAACCTAAATCAGCAGAGCAACAGGATATTCACCTTTCTTCCTAGTATACGGATCAGAAGCCGTACTACCTGTCGACTTAATTTGGAAATCTCCAAGAATAGAACAATACGACGAAGGAGAACCCCAAGAAACAAGACATCTAGAAATTGACACAATCGAAGAAATAAGAGATAGTTCAGTAATCCAAAATGCAAGATACCTACAATGCTTATGAAGACAGTATGACAGAAACATGCACCCAAGAACACTAAAACCAGGAGACCTGGTACTGCGACTAATTCAAAAGAAAGAAGGAAGACACAAACTACTCAGCCCATGGGAGGGCCCTTTTATCATCAAGACAGCAATACAACCCAGAACTTACGAGCTAATGACAGAAGCTGGGATGCAATTAAGAAACACTTGGCACATCCGCCAACTCAAGAAATTCTACAACTGAAGATACAAAAGAGATACAAGACTTCAGGCAGAAACAATTACAAAGTCTACTATTTCGTGAGACGGCATGACAAGCCGACAGCTTTGCACCATGAGTGGCACTGTCTGGCATTCCAAGTCAATTGCTTCATGAAGCAACATGACAAACCGACTGCTTTGCACCATGAGTGGCACAGTCTGGTTCATATATATAAGTCTACCGTTTCGTGAGACGGCATGACAAGCTGACAGCTTTGCACCATGAACGACACTGTCTAGCATTTTAAGTCAATTGCTTCATGAAGAAACTTGACAAACCAACTATTTTGCACCATGAGCGGCACAGTCTGGTTCATATATATAAGTCCACCGCTTCGTGAGACAGCATGACAACCTGACAGCTTTGCACCATGAGCGGCATTGTCTATCATCTTAAGTCAATTGCTTTGTGTTGACAACGTTTTTCAGCATGTGTCAAATGAACTAAGGACTTGCATTGATCGGTAGCTGTTTTCTATCGGCATCGGTAGGTTATCGGTTAACGTTACCAATGAGAATGAATTCTGCAAATGAAGATAAGTTTGTTGATGGAAGCTGAACGACAGCAGAATTGTTGCCGATAAGGATATTGCCGATAAGGATGTTGCCGATGGGAGTGAAGAATGGCTGATTGAGGATATTACCGATAAAGAGATGATGTCGATAAGCACAGAATGACGTGGCGGCTGATTGTCAGCAGAGGATTGTCGATGGCAATAGAAGGAAGTTGCGGATTGAAGAGTCTGCCGATGGAAAGTTTCATCGAGGAAAAGACATAAGGAAACTGGTGATCCCATACCAGTGTTGTTATAGAAGTTTGAGTCCGACTCTTGCATGAGTCATTTATTTCCTTAGAAATAGAGGTATTTGTTTAGGAAAATGTCATTGTCCGACTCCTGCGCGAGTCAGTTGTTTCCTTAAAGATAAGAGTTTTGTTTAGGAAAGATATGGGTCGTGTCTGTGTACAACTCCTTTTGCTGGGGTATAAATATGTACCTAGGGGTCGTGAGAAAAAAGATCAATCATACATTAAACAAATCTATTACTCTTATTTAATTTTACTGCAATTTACCCTTTTATTGCATTAGTCTTAGTTTATCTACGAGTTCTTCAAGCTTCGACGGGCTGCATCTCCTTGATCTCTGTCAAACCCTTGCAAGTTCCGCGTGGGAGTAATCTGAGCCTTGATATCTGGGCACATCGCTGTTGTCTCGTTCAGCTCTGCTCTAATTATCCTGATCAAGTCTGAGTCTTGGCATCCGGGCGTATCGCCGTTGTTTTGCTTGGATCTTGTTCTAGTTACCGTCCTTGTCGATTAACTGGTCAAATCGACTGGCATACTTTTGGATATCGAATTCGGGGAAAAAACCCGAGGTGTTTGCAGATCCTAACGCTTTTTGTGTCAACACCTCTTTTGGCACACCCAGTGGGATGCATTATACATCTATCATGGATGATCGTACTGACGTCAATCAGAGGAACGTCATTGAAGTCTCTGAGGCCGATCTGAAAGATGATCAAAACCTGGCAATGGAGCGGGCTATGGAGGAGTACAAACAGCTGTATCTGAAGTCCTTCAGCCTAAGCAGGAGCGGCGAAGCCATCCAGAAGCAAGATCCGCCATTCCCACGGCAGGTCACATTTGATGCCAATCCTGGTAAGTTGCAAGAGATGGTTAATTCTGCCTTAAATCAAGCATTAATTAGCTACTCCAATGTGTTGTCCAATACTGTGTACAATGCTGTTATGCAATCTTTCAAAGAAGGGCAAGCACCCGGTATGTTGGTCCAGCGTATCATCAACCTGGATCGGCATCTGTAAACCCATCGGCAGCCCCAATGGCGTCTTCCACTTCTGTGGATCCGTCTGCCGATGTGGCTACACCACCAAGGCCGAGTCCTAAGAGCGTCACCAAGCTTAGTGCAGATCCAGTGGCGTCGGTAATGTCGGGACCTGCTATCCAAAATCATCCAACTCCTGCCAACTGGTGGGGATACGGTATGCCTTCAAATCCATCTGCTGGTTCCAATCTGGTGCAGGGAGACAATTCAGCTTGGAAGGGCTCCATGGCATCGGCAATGCAATCACAGCCAATGATGCATTACTCCACGTCTTCTCCAAGTGTGCAAATGCCATCAGAAGATCTCCAGGTGGTGATTCCTAAAGTACCTCTGATACCACCATCGGCAAATGCGGTGCCGATGCAGCAAAGCATAGCAACTGGGAGTCAGCCTATGCTGGTAAATCCTCAAGCTGGACTATTAACACATCAAGGTAACCAATTTGTCGATTACTCCAAGGTGCAGGAGCAGCAGGCGTCGGTTAGCTATCAGCCATCGGTAAGTCACATGCCGATGATTCATAATCCTGGATGGACCAATCTGCCGCCGGTTCAACAGCCTGGCGTACTAATGTATCATTATGGAAGTCCAGCAAATACTCAGAGTGGAGCATCGGTACAACAACCGATGAATATGATGCCACAGCATAACCCAGTAAGTGTGCAAAGTTATCCATTGGTAAGTCAACCGATGCATAACGTCCAGATGACTGGTGCTGCGCCCGTGACAATTACTCCGCATCATCTTCTACCAAGACCTGAAGGGGCGCATCAGCCGGCTCCACCAGTCAACAATCAGCCAATGAATCGGCAAGAGCAGGATGCATATTGGACCGATAAGATTGTCGAAGTGATGAAAGAGCAATTCGGCATTAAACCCAAGGTTAATACATATTCTTATCGGACGCCATATCCTCCGGCATATGACCTAATTCCCCTCCCAAATCGGTACAAGGTGCCTGATTTTACTAAATTCTCTGGCCAAGATGACACATCAACGATGGAGCACATCAACCGCTTCATTATCCAGTGTGGAGAAGCTGCTAGCAGGGAAGAGCTGAGGGTGAGATTGTTCTCATCATCATTGTTTGGATCGGCGTTCACATGGTTTATATCATTGCCTCCAAACTCTGTGATCACATGTGCCGATTTGGAGAGGCAGTTTCATAAATACTTCTTCGCTGGCATACATGAAAAGAAGATTACCGATTTGGTTAAGATGAGGCAACGTAATGATGAACCGGTGGAGAGCTTTGTCTAGAGGCTGCGAGACACGAAGAACATGTGCTATAGCTTGATGCTTGATGATCGGCAATTGGTAGATTTGGCCTTCCAAGGATTACTGCCGCACATCAAAGATAAGTATGCGTCTCAAGAGTTCGAAAGTCTGAGTCACCTTGTGCAGAGAATTGCCTATCAGGATGTCAAGACTTTTGAGCCTAGAAAAACTTGGAATAAAAAGGTGACCTCCATTGGGCAAGAAGAGGATTCCGATGAAGAGCTAAGCATCGGCGCAACCGAATGCGTGAAAGACAAGAAATTTGTGTCTTGTCCGTTTGGCCAGAAGGAAGCTGAAAGGTTCATCTTTGATATCACCAAGGCCGATAGGATGTTTGACTTATTACTTCAAGAAGGGCGGATCAAGTTGGCGCCTAACCAAGTAATTCCATCGGCCGAAGAGCTCAGAAAGATCAGGTATTGCAAGTGGCACAATGTGACTTCGCACAGTACCAATGACTGCAAAGTATTTAGGCAGCAGTTGCAGTCAGAGATTGAATCTAGATGAATTAGATTTGAAAATTCTAAAGCCCAGAAACCGATGAAGATTGATCAGCACCCGTTTCCAAATAATATGGTGGAAACCAGTGGAGAAACTAAAGTACTGACATCGGAAGCTGCCAGGAAGAATGCATCGGTAGATCTTGGTCATCAAGTAGTTGAGCGTGATGAGAGGAGGTTTGCCGATGACAGAAAGGGCAAGAAAGTTGTCGGTGAAGGTAGCAACGCTAAGAGGGCTCTTGGTGTTATAATCACGCATAAACAGCCGAGGCAAGAGTATCGGCAATCACAAGAGGAGCGTCATCGGCAGGAAGAAGAAGAGTACCAAGAGTGGCTTCGGCATAAGGACCACTAGAAGTGTCCCTTCTTCATTCACTACTGGGAAGAAGGCATCAAGCTACCTACTGCCGATAATTGTCCTGAATGCAATGGGTATTACCCTGCCGATCGGTCAGAAAAGAAGCCTTGTTTTGACAATCGAACGTCCAGGTATGCTAGACCGCTCAGAGAGAAGAAATCGGCACATGATCGACTGGGGGGCAAGCTCAGCGCGCATAATAGGCTTGGCAGGCGTATTGGTCAAGAGGAGCTTGAGGAGATGGCCAATGCAAGAGTGCCCGATGAAGAAATATTCTCCAGAGATCCGAACATAAGGGGTGATGCCAACACGAGCGGTGGGAGGCAACACCAGCCTGTTTGGAAGACCAAGCTTCCTCAATGGTGCCCTAAGGGTCTGACAAAGACTCAGAAAAGGAGAATTCAGCGCGAACGCCGAAATGACTTGTATGACAATGAAAATCCTTCAAGGGAAAAGCAGTGGAAACCAAAGCGCAAGGATAGAGATCCATCGGCAGAAATTAGTATGGTTGTGGTATTGCCTATGGAGTTCATGGCACCTGTCAGCGATGAGGAAGAAGCTGCTGAAATGGCACAATTGGTGTTGGATCCGATGGCAGCTATCTTTGAGGAGCCTGCCGATGATGAAAGGCAGCACCTAAGGGCTCTGTTCGTTAAAGGCAAAGTAGATGGACGGCCTGTAACAAAGATGCTGGTGGATGGTGGAGCGTCGATCAACATAATGCCGTACGTCATGTTCAGGAAGCTTGGGAAAGGCGACCAAGACTTAGTCAAGACGGACATGAAGCTTAAAGATTTTGAAGGCAACGTGTCACCAACTATAGGAGCCGTATGTGTTGAATTAACCATCGGCAGTAAAACTTTGCTGACAACATTTTTCGTGATCAGTGGCAAAGGTACCTACAACTTGCTCCTAGGAAGGGATTGGATCCATGCTAATTGCTGCATTCCTTCTACAATGCACCAAAGCCTTGTGCAGTGGGTTGGAGATAAAATTGAAATCGTCCGGAGTGAGACCCCATCGATTATTGCATCGGCAGAATCGGAAACTTATAAGCAAACCAGGTGCATATCAGGTGAAGCTTGGGACACGGAGTTCCTCAAGCTTGCCGATTACCGTATTACACCGATCCAAGCAGTCGGTCCTGAAGAAGAGTTTTAATGGATCAATTCGCCGATGATGGAAAACTGGGACAGGGGTTCACGTCAGCCGATGATTTATTAGAAGTAGATATCGGCGATGGCAGTAAGTCTAGGCCAACTTTCATTAGTGCTAAGTTAGATTCCCAATGTAAACAACAGTTGACTGATTTGTTAAAGGAATACAAAGATTGTTTTGCTTGGGATTATACAGAGATGCCTGGTTTAGACCGATCAATAGTCGAACATCGGTTACCTATTAAGTCTGGTTTCCAACCACATCGGCAACCTGCGCGCCGATGCAATCCCATGGTTTTACCCGATATTAAGGCTGAAATTACAAAGTTAATTGAAGCCGGATTTATTCGGCAATGTCGGTATGCCGAATGGATTTCTAATGTAGTTCCTGTGTATAAGAAAAATGGAAAACTACGTGTTTGCATTGATTTCAGGAATCTCAATAAGGCTACGCCGATGGATGGTTATCTGATGCCTGTTGCCGATCTGTTGGTTGATGCTGCCGCTGGACATCAAATCATTAGCTTCATGGATAGTAATGCTGGATATAATCAGATATTCATGGCTGAAGAAGACATATCCAAGACTGCTTTTAGATGTCCAGGTCATGTCGCTTTATTTGAATGGGTTGTGATGACTTTTGGCTTGAAGAATGCCGGTGCTACTTATCAGAGAGCAATGAATTTTATCTTTCATAAGTACATCGGCACGATAGTCAAAATCTATATTGATGATGTGGTGGTCAAATCTAGAAATTTTGAGAAGCATCTTGCCGATTTGCGAAAAATCCTGGAATGCATAAGAGAGCATGGGTTGAATATGAATCCTAACAAGTGTGCGTTTGGTGTATTGGCAGGTCAGTTTTGTTGGTTTTATGGTGCATCAGAGAGGCATCGAGATCGGCAGAAAATCTATTGATGCAATTAACAAAGTTGTTGCCCCTACAAACAAGATTGAGCTGCAATCCTTGATCTGCAAGATTAATTTTATTAGAAGATTTATATCCAACTTATCTGGTAAGATTAAATCTTTTAGTCCATTGTTAAAGCTGAGAGCCGATCAAGAGTTTACATGGAAAGAGGAACAGCAGTTAGCCTTGGAGCAGATCAAAAAATATTTGGTAAACCCTCCAGTCTTGGTTCCACCTCAACACGGGAAGCCTTTCAGGTTGTATTAGGTTGTATTTGTCTGCCGATGACGGTGTTATCGGATCAGCCTTAATTCAAGAATTTGAAGGGAAAGAACGTGTGATATATTATTTGAGCAGAAAACTGGTAGATGCTGAAACAAGGTATTCGGCCATAGAAAGATTATGCTTATGTTTATATTTCTCTTGCATAAAATTGAGGCATTATTTATTGTCGGTCGAATGTACTGTTATCTGTAAAGATGATGTGGTTAAGTATGTGTTGTCGATGCCGATATTAAATGGGAGAATCGGCAAATGGATTCTAGCACTTCCAGAGTTTGATCTGAAGTATGAATCGGCTAAGGCAGTTAAGGGTCAGGTGATGGCCGATTTTATTACTCAACATTGCAATATGGTAAGCTCTGTAGAGATTGCTCCTTGGACTTTGTTCTTTGATGGGTCTACGTGCAAAGAAGGGGCAGGTATCGGTGTTCTCTTAATTTCACCCCAAGGACGGAAGTATGAAATTTCGTTGCCGATTGTTGCTACATCATCAAACAATCAGGCTGAGTATCAGGCTTTAATAAAAGGGTTGGAATTACTCAGGGAAGTGCATGCCAATGTCGTTGAAATCTTTGGCGATTCTATGTTGGTGATCAATCAATTGACTGGGGTATATGAATGCCGAAGTGAAGTGTTGATTGCACACCATGAGAGATGTCTGTGGTTATTAAAAGAATTCAAAGAATACCGCCTTGAACATATTCCCAGGTTGCATAATGAAGAGGCTAATCGGTTAGCACAGAACGCTTCAGGATATCTGCCGATTCAAGAAGTTATGACATCGGTGATGGTTGCCGATGACTGGAGAAAGAAATTGTCGATTACTTAAGAGATCCGTCTAAGAAGTTTGAAAGGCGTCTAAGATTCCAAGCTACCAAGTATGTACTCCTTGACAATGAATTATATTATCGGACAATTGATGGAGTTTTGCTCAGATGCCTTAGTAGAGAAGAGTCAAAAGAGTTGATGGGAGAGATCCATGAGGGGGTGTGTGGAGCACATCAATCGGCATTCAAGATGAAGTGGATGATTAGGCGGAATGGATATTATTGGCCGACAATTCTTGAAGATTGCTTCAACTATTTTAAAGGGTGTCAGGATTGTCAGAAGTTTGGTAATGTCCAGAGGGCACCTGCATCGGCAATGAATCCTATAATCAAGTCTTGGTTGTTTAGGGGATGGGCTATTGATCTCATCGGCCAGATTTATCCGCCATCAAGCAAGGGGGACAAGTTTATACTTGTCGCTACCGATTACTTTACAAAATGGGTTGAAGCGATTTCTTTGAAAAAGGTGACATCGGCAAACATGATAGATTTTGTAAAGGAACATATTGTTTACCGATTTGGTATTCCTCAAACTATTACTACCGATCAAGGAACCATGTTCACATCGGGAGAGTTTGATGAGTTTGCTGCGGGTATAGGGTTCAAGGTATTGAATTCTTCTCCTTATTATGCCCAAGCTAACGGTCAGGATGAGGCGACTAATAAAGGAGTTATTAAACTTATTAAACACAAGATTGAAGAAAACCCTAGAAGGTGGCATATAGTGTTGAATGAAGCCCTGTGGTCGTATCGGATGGCGTGTCATGGTGCAACCAAAGTTTCGCCGTATCAGTTGGTCTATGGACACGATGCTGTTCTGCCTTGGGAAGTTAAAACTGGTTCTAGGCAATTATTTTCTCAAGATCAATTGACAACCGATGAGTATGATACCCTTATGAAGGATGAGTTAGAAGACTTAGCAAGTCATCGGTTGAGGGCTTTGATCAGCATTGAAGAAAATAAGAAAAGGGTTGTCAGATGGTATGACAAGAAGGTAAAGGTGAAAGAATTTGCCGACGGTGATCTCGTGTGGAAATTGATTTTACCGATTGGGACTAAGAATTCTAAGTTTGGAAAATGGTCTCCTAATTGGGAGGGTCCGTTTCGGATAAATCAGTTTGTTCATGGTAATGCGTATATTTTGGAGACCCTCGAAGGAGTTGTGTTTCCCAAAGCAATCAACGGTAAATACTTGAAAAAATATTACCCTAGTATTTGGGTAGATGCATAAAGTACCCATTTGAATGCCGATGAGAGAAGAAGTTATATATGACATCGGTAAAAAGCGTACTGGCGTTATGTTACAAAGCAAAATCAAGTATCACTGTTACACTTGCCGATATGATGGATTGTGACAAATTACAACAAGGATTGAATAGCTGATATCGCACGCAGGCGAATTTGCTCTATTTCTTCCATCTCTTTGGCATCGTCATCGGCAGATCCTTCTATTGGTTTGATCTTTTTCTTCGTTCGGAGGGCTTGACGTGCGTCGGCATCTCTTTCTTATTGTATAGTTTGGATGGCACCTGGAAGTTCAGTCTTCTGTTGATTGGCTGCGATCAAGGCTTCGTCAACCTATTTCAGCTCTGCTAACAGTTGTTCCTTCCTTGCCGATAGATGGGCAATGTCTTTATCAAGCTCCACACCAGAAGCTTCTAGGCGACCTATGTCCTTGTGTTTTTCATCGGCAGATCGCTTGAATTGAAGCATTCTCTCTTTAAGTTCTGATTGAGCAGTTCTATCGGCTATACGACGAGAGAGTCTTTGATATTGGAGTTGCTTACTCTCAAGAAATGCTGCCTGGAAGAGTGTTTCTTCTATATCGGCAGATAGACAACCTTGAATGTCTTTGAAAGCTATCTTTACTACAGTGGAGTCTTGGACGAGGTGAGATGTGTCTTGTTGTAGTAAAGATAGCAATGCTTCGAGCTTGAGTTTAACTTCTGCCGATAGAGCTGGAGCAGAGCTTTCTTTGTCTTCGTCTTCATCGGGGAGATTGACGGCGAAGGAGAACAAGCTATTCGCTGGAGCAGAGCCTTCTTTGTCTTCGTTTTCATCGGGAAGGTTGACGGCGAAGGAAAATAAGCTGTCGGGAGAGTCTTGGGCCTGAAAAGAAGGAAATTAGAGTGTGCCGATCACAAGTTTATGTTGCGAGTTCTATGACAGTTGGCTTACCATCTTGAAACGGATCTCTTGCCTGGGACTTGGGAAGGCAGATGGCATGCTGTCATCTTGAAGATCGGCAGCGGTTGCCGATGAACTTGCCTCCGTGGGAGGAGCGGTTGGTGCTGGTGGTGCTGTTGCTGGCGCTGCTTCTGCTGTGGCGGTTGACCTTTGCGGCGATGATGTTATCCTCTGATTAGGAATTTCATCGGGTGTAGGTGCTGGTACCGATGCCGATGTTGTCTCCGTTGCTGCAGCTGGTTCCTGCAGAGTCGGTATCGTTGCCTGATCGGGAGTTTATTCCAAGGGTTGCTCAGGGATAGACGCCGATGTCGGCTCTGGAGTTGGTGCATCAACAAGGATTGGTGATGAAACTGGGGTTGATGGCACAGATGGGGTGGGCGCGCCTCAAGCGTTTCTTCTTTGGGGCAGCAGTTGGTGAACCAGTGCGTTTCGGTTGCGAAGTTTGGGGGGCATCGACAACATGAGTTGGAGAAGTTTGTACATTCGGAGCAGCTGCCGATGACCTCGTTGCCTGTAAAAATATTTGGTGCAAGTTGAATGAAGTAAATGTTGCCGATGAAAGTTTGTGATCAGTATAAGTGAAATAAAAACTTACTGCAAAAGCGCGCGCCAAGATGGCAGCAGCAGCCGATGGAGTAGCGATGGTCTTTGCAGGTGTCGGCTTAGGCTTGAGGGTAACCTTAGGTACCCTTTGAGGTGTGAAGGCAGCCAATGTAGGAGCCTTGTTGCCAATGATTGATGTGGAGCTCATTATTCGAAGATTGAAGTGTTTGCCGCTTTTGCTCGTTCGGGAGATTGGATCGTCAACCTGTTAAAAAGAAGAGGATCAGATGCCGATAGTAGAAAATAATGAGATGCATGAGTTAAGAACTTACTGCATCATCGGGAATGATGTGATCGGCGTCGATCAAATCCCGATAGTAGTGCGATGATTTGGCGAACAGTTGGCTTCTCCATTCTTGCCACCAAGATTTGTATAACTCTGTCGTAAAAGATGTTGGTGCCCAGGAGGATAGGTCGATGTTTGATGTATCGGCATGGGGAGAAAGGTTGACAATTCTGTTCCAATCCATGGCACTGGAGATAATTTCTCTTGGTTTTATCACATTGGCGAAGCTGAGTTTAATCGGTAATTGGCCGAATGTCAGCTGCCTTGTTGCTGCCGATAGATAATAGAACTCATAAGATGGAGGAGAGTTCTTCCCGGTTCCGAAGATGTTGACTGGAATGGCTCGGGGAACAATGCTAGCATTCATGATTGTTTCGTTCTATGGCACGTTCCAATCGGTAAGGTTGAATAACAACGGGAATCGGTTGTTCTCATCAACATAAGGCCACCAAAGTCATTCTGCGATGGGGATTCCATTGTAGAGCTTTTGGAAGAACCTACCAAATTGATCTGCATTGACATCGGTTCCTGGTAGCACTATGATAGCCTCCCCAAAATTGAGTGGGGGACGGGTTGCCGATTCATCATCATCAAATACATAATCCTCCGATATATCCCTTGGAAACTGTTGAGTGAATAAGTCAAATTGGAGGACCTTGTACATGTGTGCGTTCAACCACATATTTATAAACCACCAAGGACCTCCAAGGTTGCCGATGGACTCGCCTAGCAATAGCTTCCTGGATACTTGGTGCAGGAGGTGGTATACCGATCCAAGCAGGTATCGGCGGAGAGGAAGCTTTGTTCCATCGGCCAGGAGCTCTGCTGCAGGAAGGGACATGCTGGTAGGTCCAACTGTTCTGCCATAGAAGATAAACTTTTCTAACCACATGTTCAATAAGGTGGTGTGCTCCCTCCGACCTACCGATCCAGTCTTCTGGTTCTCTCAAATGTATCCAGTCCAACCGCCGATATTGCGTGTATTCACTTTATATTCAGCTATCGGCAGAAGAAACATCAAGGCCGGTAAGCATATGCACATCGGCAAGGGTGGGAGTAGCTGGTCCGTGTCTGAACAAGAAGGCATTCATTGTGTCGGACCAGAAATAAGCAGCAGCCATCATCATATTCTCATTCTTTGCCATATCGGCAATAGAGAGTCTAATGCATTGATCTAGATTGCGCTCTACCCAGTAAACTTGTTGTGTTTTGATTATTCTGAGGTACCAGTTCTTCCATCCCTTGGTGGGTTTGGGCCATGAACGGAAAGCATCTTTCCATAACCCTAGGCTAAAACACTCGGATCTGAGAGGAATGCGGTTGGTCTCCGCATTAATCAGATTGGTGGGATATGGGTTTCCCATTGGGCCTAGGCAGTTAAAGTTGGATTGCTCAATGGGGATTACTACCTTGTTGTACATTTCCTAGGTTTCAGAAAAAATCAAAGAAAGAAAGAAAAATAAAAGATTACGAAATTGGTGTGGAAAAGAAACTTGCAGAAGATGAAGCGAGAAGAGAGCGGATTTACTCTGGGGACTTCGAAGTTGATCGCCATTGAAGCTGTTTGTGCTCTGCTTGAGGAAGTGGTCGTCGCTTGAGTTCACAGAACTGTTCTTCAGAGCCGTCGCCGAGGTTGAAGATGAGGGCAAATGAAAGTGAATACGGGCTCAGGGTAAAAAACAGATTGGATAGTGGTAACTTTTATAAACCTGGTCAGGGGTATTTTTGGAGTTTTCTTCGCATTGAACAGGAATATGAAAGGGTATGCAATAGGTATGCGTAACTATCAAGGAGATGTGATTGGGCTTGCAACTGTTCATACTGCAGTCGCGGAATTTTGTTGATAAATTGCGATTTTTACGCGCGGTAATCGAGGAGGTCGTGCAAGTATCCTGGAGGGAAAGGTTACAGTAGAGAAAATTTTGGCGCGTAAAATATTCTACACTCCGAAATTGGGGGGCATGTGTTTGACACCGTTTTTCGGCATATGTCAAATGAACTAAGGACTTTCATTGATCGGTAGCTGTTTTCTATCGGCATCGGTAGGTTATCGGTTAACGTTACCGATGAGAATGAATTCTGCAAATGAAGATAAGTTTGTTGATGGAAGCTGAACGACAGCAGAATTGTTGTCGATAAGGATATTGCCGATAAGGATGTTGCCAATGGAAGTGAAGAATGGCTGATTGGGGATATTACCAATAAAGAGATGATGCCGATAAGCACAGGATGGCGTGGCGGCTGATTGTCAGCAGAGGATTGCCGATGGCAATAGAAGGAAGTTGCGGATTGAAGAGTCTGCCGATGGAAAGTTTCATCAAGGAAAAGACATAAGGAAACTGGTGATCTCATACCAGTGTTGTTATAGAAGTTTGAGTCCGACTCTTCCATGAGTCATTTATTTCCTTAGAAATAGAGGTATTTGTTTAGGAAAATGTCATTGTCCGACTCCTGCGCGAGTCAGTTGTTTCCTTAAAGATAAGAGTTTTGTTTAGGAAAGATATGGGTCGTGTCTGTGTACAACTCCTTTTGTTGGGGTATAAATATGTACCTAGGGGTCGTGAGAAAAAAGATCAATCATACATCAAACAAATCTATTACTCTTATTTACTTTTACTGCAATTTACCCTTTTATCGCATTAGTCTTAGTTTATCTATGAGTTCTTCAAGCTTCGACGGGCTGCATCTCCTTGATCTCCGTCAAACCCTTGCAAGTTTCGCGTGGGAGTAATCTGAGCCTTGACATCCGGGCGCATCGCTGTTGTCTCGTTCAGCTCTGCTCTAATTATCCTGATCAAGTCTGAGTCTTGGCATCCGGGCGTATCGCCGTTGTTTTGCTTCAGTCTTGTTCTAGTTATCGTCCTTGTCGATTAACTGGTCAAATCGACTGGCACGCCTTTGGATATCAAATTCGGGTAATAGCCCGAGGTGTTCGCAGATCCTGACACTTTTTGTGTCAAAAGTTTGTGAAGCAACATGACAAACCGACTGCTTTGCACCATGAGTGGCACAGTCTGGTTCATATATTTAAGTCTACCGTTTCATGAGACGGCATGACAAGCCGATAGCTTTGCACCATGAGCAGCACTGTCTAGCATACTAAGTCAATTGCTTCGTGAAGCAATATGACAAACCGACTGCTTTGCACCATGAGCAGCACAGTCTGGTTCATATATTCAAGTCAACTGTTTCGTGAGACGGCATGACAAACAACAAACTACTCGACACAATAAGAAGATCAGCCTACCTCGACAACATCAAAGTCAATCATTGTACAAAGTGGCATAACACTTCTACTGCTTGAAGACCAGCACAACTCAGCGCAACAACGACTACAAGCCGAATACTACCACATCACATTGATTACCCCAAACATTAGGAGCTACTCGACAAAATAAACAGTACTACCCCGAAACAACTCGGAAGTCATTACGCAAAGAGACAAATGTGACACAAAGATGAAACCTAGTTCAGAGGCGTAAAAATACAAAGCATTATATGAGCCAGAATATCTATTTAAAAAAGATCGTCACGACTCAAAGGTCGATAATACTCATCAGAAAGAACTCGGGGAATATAGACAAATCTACAAAAGCCTAGTACAGAGGCACAACACTATAACAAGTCAGAAGAACTAAACATGGCTTACAAGATCTGGAAAACAAAGTATTCATTGGATTGACAAGTAAGTCAATCAGAAGGCATCTACAGACAAGACGAGTACATATCTCAAAATTAAGAGATCACAATATCAAGATGAAGCCTGATAATATATTAATCAAAAGCATCATTCAGAGTATATTACAAGACCGTCATTCAAGAACAAGCAAATGTTTTTTATCAAGGAGAATGGGGCAACACTTTCATCTGACCAAATATTTTTCTACAAAGTTCCTTGACTTCGGGCTTGGACTGCTCCCACTTCGCCAAGAGATCGGCGTCCATCGGATCTTCAAGAATTCGGTCCAAATACACCTCAGGAGTAAGAGCTCGAACAAAGGAAACAACATTATTTATACAACGCTCGAACCCATTCTCCACAAATTCTCGAAACCGAAGAGGCAGTGCAGAAACTAAGTTTTTCAAGCCTTCACTAGCGTCTTCTTCATGACATACACCAGCAATGACAAGCTTCACAACAGCATACAGAGACTTATATTGACCATGAACCTCCAAAAGCTGAGCTTGAGAAGCCTGCTCTGACTTCAAAAGCTAAAAAAGACAAAAAACTCAGAAAACTACGAATGAAAACATCAAAGAGCCAAAAGACAACAAGAAGTCGCCAAACTTACAGTCTCAGCTTTCTTCTCGGACGATTCAATACGAAGAGACAAATCTTTCTTCTCTTCATTGAAAGTCATCGAAGCTTGTTCAACAACTACGAATAAGACAAAAAATGTCAAATAACAGAGAAGAGAATCACAAAAAAGGGAAATTATAAAAATACTTACCAGCCAGCTTTTCCTTTAAATTAGAAAGGGCAGCAGATGAGGAAGCTTTCTCTTGCTCCAAAGCAGCCCAAGCCTGAGATAGCTCAAGCTTAACCTTATCAAGATCAGCCTGAAGAATGGTAGACGACTGACCCTCCAAAGAAGAAGAAGCAGTCAATTCCTGACAGACCAAAAGACATGGACAGACCAAAAAAATTGAAACAAAAGCACAAACAAATAAACTGAAGAAGAGAAATAGAAGCAAATACCTTTAGCTCAACACCAAAAGACATGGACAGATCATTCCAAGAAGAAACAAGCTTCTGAACTCATTCAACCTGACTAAGTTGAACTTCTGGTCCTTGAAGAAGCAAAGTAACCACTGGAGAAGAAGCCGGAGCTTTACCCGATATGCTCAACTCACGTATTTCAAGAAGGCGTGCGCCAGCAGGAGGAGAAGCAACAACCAATTCGGAGGTACCGACAACATTTGCAGCGTCAGGAGCACAAAGTCCCACAAGAGACAAAATTAGAAGAAAACAAAAGACAAAAAGATCATCATCAGAAAGACAAAAGAACCCTACCGCCATGAGATGAAGCAGGAACATCAGAAGAAAGCCTAAGAAAAACAAGAGATATTAGACAAGGACAGCTAAGACGAAAAACATTACGCATAAAAGTCTAACTTGCTTGACCGACTTGCTGAAAGAAGCAGCAACTGGAGCAAACGAAAGCTTGGGAATATCAAAAGAAAAGTCGTCATCAAGCAGCGTGGAAGAAGAGAGCGGAATAGCCGAAGGAATGGGGCAGATTCACCAGAGGGTTGACTAACAGATGACCTACAACTGAGACAACGCTACAATAAGAGAAAAGGTATAGAAAGAAATTACAAAAACAATAAAAAAGGAACTCACGGATGACGAATAAGAGGAGGATCATCATCAGAATATTCCTCATCAAGAGGGATAGATTGGCGACCTGACAAAAACAAGTACAAAAATAAAGAGACATAGTGAATAAATCAACTCGGAGGAAAATAACAATGCTCACCTACAATAATGTTACATGTGGGAGTACGTGACCGAGAAGTACGGCGACGAGTGGCAGGAACAAGCGGAGGTTGAGCCGAAGACTCAACCTTCCTCTTCCTAGAAAACAACATAAGCTGAGCAATCCGAAGATCAGGAGTATATGGTACATATCCATCAGTAACACAAAATCCTGGGATCAACCTGGAAGAAGAACTTGAAGCTACGGTAACCTCAACAACAGCTTCAGCAGGAGCAGAGGCAATAGGCCCAAAAGGCAAGTCAAGCCTAAAAGAGTGACCATAGTCCTAAAAACACAAAGCAAGCTATCAACAAACAAAACCTCAGAGAAAAGAAACCAGAATAAAACTAAAAGATCACTAACCTGAGGAGGAGGATTTCTAGCATCATACTCTAGAATCTGGGGAGGAAGAGCGGACACACTACTCAGAACCCTCCCCAAATGGTCAAATACATCATCATCAGACAACTCGGAGTCAGGAATAATCCGAGAAGGGTCAGAAGGACCAGTGTACTCGAAGCCAAGATGATCCCTCTGCATGAGAGGTTGAACCCAATGACGATAGAAACTGGCAACCAAACCATTGTCAGTCAACCCAGATTGTTTCAGAAAACTTATCCGGATAGCCGATGATTCAGAAGAGGATAGAGCATCATTCGAGCAAGGAAGAAGAGTGGGTTTGGCACCAAGATCAGAAGAAAAATAAGCATCAGGTTTTGAGATGTAAAACCACCTATCCGCCCAATCTTTAACAGAGTCATAAAGAGTGAACGAAAAGTAGTTGTTTTTCACCCCCTGATGGAATTGAAGAGCACAACAGCCAAAAGAACAACTGGGTGCTTTTTCATGGAATCGAAGCTGAAAGAAATGCCGAAGAAGGAGAAGGCAAGGCGGGATGCCAATAAAAGCCTCACATAAATGTGCAAACGAAGCAAGGAAAAGAACTCCGTTAGGGAATAGATGATGAAGCTGGATACCATAGAAATGAAGGAACTCCATCAAGAAGTCAGAAGGAGGGAAGCAAAGTCCAGCGCGAACGAAAGAAACAAAGAGCACAACTTGATCAAGAGAGGGACTCGGGATCACATGCTCACCAGGAAGAGAGTATTCAGAAAAAATCCACGCCCGAAGCAGACCATGGGCAACTAGCAGATCCAAATCCGCCTCCTGAGTCATAGGCTTGGGAGACCGTTTCATCTGACGAGACATTTCAACAAACTCAGGATTGTCAATGGAATCCAATACAGTATCTTCGTCAACGAAATCAGCTTTGCTCTTGTTCTTCTTCACCATCCGATCAAAGACAAGCAAAGGAACAACGGCGTCTAGGGTTTGCGGG
>CM039120.1:33963505-33974157 GCA_022036555.1 Microstegium vimineum | reverse complement strand
AAGACAAAAGAACCCTACCGCCATGAGATGAAGCAGGAACATCAGAAGAAAGCCTAAGAAAAACAAG
This sequence comes from Microstegium vimineum, assembly GCA_022036555.1. NCBI lineage: Eukaryota > Viridiplantae > Streptophyta > Magnoliopsida > Poales > Poaceae > Microstegium > Microstegium vimineum. The sequence continues at coordinate 33,974,090 of CM039120.1, read as the reverse complement.
AGATATTAGACAAGGACAGCTAAGACGAAAAACATTACGCATAAAAGTCTAACTTGCTTGACCGACTTGCTGAAAGAAGCAGCAACTGGAGCAAACGAAAGCTTGGGAATATCAAAAGAAAAGTCGTCATCAAGCAGCGTGGAAGAAGAGAGCGGAATAGCCGAAGGAATGGGGCAGATTCACCAGAGGGTTGACTAACAGATGACCTACAACTGAGACAACGCTACAATAAGAGAAAAGGTATAGAAAGAAATTACAAAAACAATAAAAAAGGAACTCACGGATGACGAATAAGAGGAGGATCATCATCAGAATATTCCTCATCAAGAGGGATAGATTGGCGACCTGACAAAAACAAGTACAAAAATAAAGAGACATAGTGAATAAATCAACTCGGAGGAAAATAACAATGCTCACCTACAATAATGTTACATGTGGGAGTACGTGACCGAGAAGTACGGCGACGAGTGGCAGGAACAAGCGGAGGTTGAGCCGAAGACTCAACCTTCCTCTTCCTAGAAAACAACATAAGCTGAGCAATCCGAAGATCAGGAGTATATGGTACATATCCATCAGTAACACAAAATCCTGGGATCAACCTGGAAGAAGAACTTGAAGCTACGGTAACCTCAACAACAGCTTCAGCAGGAGCAGAGGCAATAGGCCCAAAAGGCAAGTCAAGCCTAAAAGAGTGACCATAGTCCTAAAAACACAAAGCAAGCTATCAACAAACAAAACCTCAGAGAAAAGAAACCAGAATAAAACTAAAAGATCACTAACCTGAGGAGGAGGATTTCTAGCATCATACTCTAGAATCTGGGGAGGAAGAGCGGACACACTACTCAGAACCCTCCCCAAATGGTCAAATACATCATCATCAGACAACTCGGAGTCAGGAATAATCCGAGAAGGGTCAGAAGGACCAGTGTACTCGAAGCCAAGATGATCCCTCTGCATGAGAGGTTGAACCCAATGACGATAGAAACTGGCAACCAAACCATTGTCAGTCAACCCAGATTGTTTCAGAAAACTTATCCGGATAGCCGATGATTCAGAAGAGGATAGAGCATCATTCGAGCAAGGAAGAAGAGTGGGTTTGGCACCAAGATCAGAAGAAAAATAAGCATCAGGTTTTGAGATGTAAAACCACCTATCCGCCCAATCTTTAACAGAGTCATAAAGAGTGAACGAAAAGTAGTTGTTTTTCACCCCCTGATGGAATTGAAGAGCACAACAGCCAAAAGAACAACTGGGTGCTTTTTCATGGAATCGAAGCTGAAAGAAATGCCGAAGAAGGAGAAGGCAAGGCGGGATGCCAATAAAAGCCTCACATAAATGTGCAAACGAAGCAAGGAAAAGAACTCCGTTAGGGAATAGATGATGAAGCTGGATACCATAGAAATGAAGGAACTCCATCAAGAAGTCAGAAGGAGGGAAGCAAAGTCCAGCGCGAACGAAAGAAACAAAGAGCACAACTTGATCAAGAGAGGGACTCGGGATCACATGCTCACCAGGAAGAGAGTATTCAGAAAAAATCCACGCCCGAAGCAGACCATGGGCAACTAGCAGATCCAAATCCGCCTCCTGAGTCATAGGCTTGGGAGACCGTTTCATCTGACGAGACATTTCAACAAACTCAGGATTGTCAATGGAATCCAATACAGTATCTTCGTCAACGAAATCAGCTTTGCTCTTGTTCTTCTTCACCATCCGATCAAAGACAAGCAAAGGAACAACGGCGTCTAGGGTTTGCGGGCAAAGCAAAGAGTTTTCACCACAAGATAAAAAGAAGGAGAAGAGGAAAACAGATTTATAAGGAGGTAAAAAGCCGCAAGTTTTGTGCTACAACGGAAAGAAAATACAACGGTTACAAAGGGCCACCAGAAATTACGGAACGGACACCAAAGTAAAACACTCAGCCAGAGTACATATTTCATAAAGAAAATAGACAGCTCAGAAAAGAAACAGAAGTACTCGAACACCACAATCATCACAAACATCATATGGGACGCATAATACAAAGAACTCGGGAGAGAAAGACAAAAGTTTATTCATCACTCATTTGGTACAGAGCTTGATTACAATAGTAATATGGAGAATATTGAACAACTCAGTCATCGTACAGATAGGAACTTTTACATAATGACATCAAGGAATCTAGTCGAATTCAAGGTCAGATCAACCCGAACCAAGATTGTCAGACAGAGCCAAACAACTCGGATGCGTACGATACCCTACGGAGCGATACACACCCAAGTCGCCAAAGGTAGTAGAAGCAGAACCCGGAGGCCATTCAAGATTGGCAGCGAGAGACACAGCAAAATAGGAATGCTCGAATTCAAGGCATGCGGATCAGCATCAGCACATACCAAAATGACACAACACAGGGCTGACCAAGGAGTGTTTCTTCAACAAAGACCGCAAGATCAGTCAGAAACATGGAACTAGGACACTGGTAGATTAGGCAGCACAACATGTGACAGCCTCATCACAAGACCTACACCATTTGCCTCAAAACTGCCCACAACTTGATACTACCTCGAAACTAGCTGACTACTAGTTTCTATCACAAGAACTGCATCATTCACCAGATTACAACCTAGAAAAGGAAGAAAAGAAGCCTGAGGGCTCGTCAAGCTCGCCAACTATAATATCCATGATACAACAAGGACTTTTACAAGAGAAAGTAGAAGATATGTGACAAAGGAACCATACTACAGCTATTTATAGACGAACAATGGACGCGCATACACCGGGTCTAGGAAGAAAAGATGACAACAACAATAGTACATAAAGAGAGCAGTAAAGACAAAAGATTCTACAAGGACTACATTGATACAAACGGCTACAATAAAAGGCAGTACATCAGGGTACTATAAAGAATATCCAGAAGAATATTCCAAGGACAATCTTACAACCAGCAACACTCAAACAACTCCGCGCCAGAAAAAGAATGTCGAAAACAACTCGGTCAATAATCTTACAAATAGAACAGCCAGGAGCTACCATTACAAGGCCAGTATAAGCCTCATCTACAACAAAAGACCACAAGTGACAAAATATAAAGACCAAAACCAATGACAGATCAGATCTACCACCAAAGAAGACCCAACACTTGGTGAAAACCTTGCATAATGAAACAACCCAGAGCTCCCACACAGCATGAGGAAAGTTCTGGTCGATAGGTAGAAAACCACTCCCAACAAATGATATTAGACAGCTCCAACTCTAGCCTTTCCAGCAGAACTTCAGTGCAAGCATGCACGGCAAGGCAGATGGAGCGCACAACTTCAACCAACTCAGGAGCGGCAACGGTGACAACCCGGAGTTCAGTAAACAGATAGAGAAGGCATGGAAGCCACAACATAAGACTTCTTCTACCCGCTACACCAAACTACCCAGAAAAATCTAACCGAGGAGTTAGTCTACCTCTAACTCCATTCACAAGAATTCTTCTACCCACTCAACTACCAGAAGGTGGACATAAGCCCGGGGGCTGCTCAGTTTCACTCAGCAGCATAATCATCAAGAGAAAGAATAGAAACATAAAGCTCAAGTTACCAGTGCAAACACAACGGAATATATAGCAAGGAAGGACCACCAAAAGCCAAAGGTCACGAGAAAGGAAAATAAGTAAAGGACAGAAATTAACCAAAGCAAACAATAAAAGCAAGATTCCACACACCCGTGAAAGCACAGTACCCACCCGTGAACAAAAGTAGACAAAAGCAAAGTATTTCAGACCCTTCTGCTGAGCTCTTTTCGCTAAAAAGAACTCGGAAAAGACTCGGGGGATGGAAATACATACCATACAAAGTTTTTTCTCGGATCCTCCGAATACTTGTACCAAGTAATCAGAGGCTCGGGGGCTACACTCAATGAGTGCACTTCTTGTCCAAAAAACAAAAAGTGCAGGAAGACAGCAAGAAGAAGACACAGAAGATCATCCCATGATTTTACTTCAAAAAAAAGAACTCGGCTTACTTTCAAAGCAACCCGACACTCTAAACAAAAATCATGAGATGCTCGGGGGCTTGTCGATGAGATATCCTATAGGGTACCCATAGACCGGCTTACCAGAGATTTGGGCCTCGATCACTCGGCCCACGAAGGAAGACGAGTACACGAAACCGGATTCTACTCGGTTACAATGGCAAGATCGAAGCATAGCTTAGGACTCTAAGTTTGTAACCGAGTAGGATTAGAACAGCCCTCGGTCAGTTCCTGGACTATAAAGGGCTGGTGAGGGCATCACCCAAAAAACACCAAAACATACTACGTAACACCGAATACGTAGAGCGACACACAATACCTTGTATTACAAGATCAGAGCAATAACAAGCGACCTAACTGGACGTAGAGTTATTACTCGACTGTGTCGAGGGCCTGAACCAATATAAACCGTGTGTCCCTACGTGTCTAACCACCAAGGTTTCACTATTCGCCATGGCACGAACAACTGTCTCGGGTAACCTCGTGGCAGGCTATCGGTGGTAAAACATCGACATAAATCTAAACAAATCTATAACTAAGTCATACATGATCCAATGAGTATGAAATATTTATTACAGTTCAAGTATATAATAATTAGCCTATTATAAAATTTTTTTACCATAATTAGACCATAGAAACTGCAATTATAAATTATTCTAATTAATTAAAAAAAATATAGATCTGAAGCTATAGAAAAACTTTGTAGTAAAGTATATATATTAATCGTGTAGATCTACTCATATGAAGTCCAATAAAATTGGATTTTTTTTCTATTTTTCTGTTATTTCTATGATTTTTTAAATATTCATCCAAAATAAATAAATAAATAAGACAAAAAGATAAAACCATTTATAATCATACCAAGGAGGTAAAATGAACGGTTTTAAAAGTTTTTTTTGTATTAAACGGTTTTAAAAATTGAGGAAGGTGTTTTGCCCGATTCTAGCGTTCAAGGAGAAAAATATACTTTTTTTTTTGAACGGTTTTAAAAGTTGAGGGAGGTAATACAAACTTTTTCCTTTTTTGAGATTGTTTGGTAAACCTTCTCGATGCATATCAATGGTTGCCAAATAATGGAGTCACTGCAATCAAATCATTAAACGCTGTTTCTTGGTAACCCACAATTAAAAGTGTTTAATAAATTAGTGAACAATTACAGTCGTTCCCCGCCAACAACCAAACAACCCAAAGAGCATCGCGGTGCAGGAGCGTGATGATTGCGGACTTGCGGTGCGTTGAAAGAACAGAGTAGGATGATGCCGGAGAAAGCGCCCTGGAAGGAGACGCAGAAGGCACACGCGACAAAGCAGAAACGAAACGTCCACCTTGAAATGGGGATCAGCAACGTAAAGTAACCTTTCAAGAAACGAGCCAATGAATATACAGGTCCTGCAACAATCTTATATACAAGCACGCAATTGGCACGAAATAAGCCAAATTGCTTGTGCTACATTTTCCTCATATACACATGTACTGTACTCACTACTCAGAAAGCAGTACATCAAATGGAGAATAATCCACGCACCACACACACATGCAATTGATTATTTGGGCTTGTCGCCGGCAGATACAAGCTATGCTATGTACGTATTTACATAGTTCTATTGTCATCATAGTATAAACATTTAATTAAAGGCGTAGGATGCGTCCTTAATAGCTACTGTGCATTCCCTGCGGAGCCCAGAGAAACCTCATTAAGTCAACATAAACATCTTCCTTTGCCTTCACGCTCATGATGAAATCAATGTGGCCATAGTCACCAATGTACAGCAGCTCTGGCGTGGATCTCAGCTCTTTGATGGTGCGCTCGACATCTGTTACGTCAGCCAGTGCATCGAGGCCTCCATACCCCATCCATATCGGCAGTGATTCCGGTATGTTGCTTAGATCGAATGAAGGAGGATGCAGCTGGTTGTAGCGCTTTAGGTTTCCCCACCATCCATAGTCATACTTTGCGAAACTGCCTTTCCTGATCACTGCATGACAGAGCAACAAAATCATTTCGGATAGAATGTCTACATAAGCCATGTGGCAAATAAGCTTCAGGACAAACGGTTGTCCCCAAAAAGCAAGAATATTGAGCTACTAATACATAGTGCATTCAAAAGGGCATGAAAACCTGAGACTCGAACTCTGGAAGTACATGTGGACATTGTGTTGTGACCTTGACCAAAAAATTGGAAATAATATTCCAAGATCATATGTGTAAACAAGATTAAGAATTAGAGGAGAGAAAACATACTCTGGAAAAGATGCCGCAAATTTTTTGTTGATGACGGATGGGGTTCGTACTCCAGATAATAGTCAATCCGAGATGAATTGAAACAACAGTTTTGACCTGGAAGAAAGGGTGTAAATTATATTATACTAACCACAGCACATAAGCTAGGACATGAAAGTGTTCTCATCTATTAATTCATCATTTATCTATCTGATGTGATCAATTTTGGCTTTTGCATGGGCAATAATATTGTAGTAGCTTTTCAATAGAGAAACATTGACAATTTGAAATAGACGGTTGACTTTTTTTTTGAGAAGTTAATCCGTGTGACACCATATAACAAATGCTGAGAAAGAAAAGCAAATTTTCGTCTATTGTGCCATACAACTCGAACAGCATTCCCAGATTCCTAATATGGCCAGGAGCTTATAGTTTGTACAAATATCTATTTCATATTTGGACCAAAATCAAGATAAGTTTTCATACGAAATCATAAAAAGATGCGGCCGAGTTATGGTGCAACCTAAGTGAACTATCCAAAATTAGTCATTTGTTCTATCATACTGAGGAGCAAGCTTACCAGGAAATTAATTCTATGTTTTGCTCAGTAAACTAGCTACTTGCCCTGAAATGTCATATACCTTTTAGCAAGGTCCACATGCTGACATGCATAGTAGCTGTTCAGCAAAAATGCTGTCAGCTGCTGAAAGCACAGCCCCCCTTCCTAAAAAGGAAATATACTGCTCCTTCTCTCCCACCAGCCTTCCTGAAGTACACTTGGTTGTTCTTTGTGTGCAAAGTCTAAAATACAACAAGTGTGCCTGACAACCTGACACTATGCTGAAGTACTTCAATTTTACCACACAGACCACACAATTGTACAAGCTTTAAATTGTATGATGTATCCCATCTCATGACTTTACTAAGTGAGTCTTGTGTATATCAAGTAGATTATATGTTTCTTACGCAGTATGTAAAGTTGCATGGCTCCATGACAAGTAACTACTAACTAGAAGTGAAAGTTTGAGAGGACATTAAGATAACATTTTAGGGAGAAAACAGGAAGATGCAGTTTAACTAAGTTGAAATGCCATAGGCTAAAGTCTATAGCGCCTTTGGACTGCCTGGATGATCTGGATACAACTTTTATGCCACTACACGAATTTATCAAAAGGTGAAGCTAAGGTGAAAGGATGTTTGTGGTTTTGTGCATTTGCCGTCAACAAAACATAGAGACTGGTCAAGTTCAGAATCACATATGCATCATGCATTCATGCATACACCTACATACCAGTGCAGCTGCAAATGTATAGGATGGAAAACACTTTACACATGCAGCCCATCTTCTGAAATAGGAGTATAAATAGTGTACCATTTAAGCATGGATCATAAAGCGGTGAAAATTGGCAGAATACAGAGTTCACTCATTCATTGCAGTACAGCATATACCTCCTCTATTACAGAGGTTATCAAGCACTTCCTTGTTTACATCACCTCTTCAGCATGCCTCTAAAAACTTATAATGATGTTTACAGTAAACGCAGAGGTTTATCAATACATTACTATAGAGAAACAGGAACGGTAAAAAAGTATAGCTTTGAATGCCATAAAATTTTTAGAATTTATGTGATGCTGATCATGATGGTGTATTTCATAGAATGATAGAATTCACAGACAGGTTATGCTAATATCTTTTTTGTTCCTTTTACTGTACCTCATAGCATATGAATATGATGTTCTAGTTTCTTGATTTATTGGTTAACATTGTAGTGTGCAGAGTTATTTAAACATAGACAGCAGGTCCCTCGATGAATACAAAATTCAGAGTTCACTTGGAACTCAAATTTGAACCATGGACATCTCATCTTTTTTCCTCAAACACACAGGAGAGCAATGTATCTTTGTATTAAGAAAAAAAAATTATGAGAACAGAAACAATTCCCACCCCCACTCACACACACACACACACACACACACACACACACACAAAAACAAACAAACACATGCACTCAGTCAACACCAACACAACTAGGTACAACAGAAGAACATGATTGGACATCTCATTTTTCTTTTATGGAAAAATACAGAAAGTAACAAAAAAGAAATTTGTGTGACATTGCATACCTGTTATTGAAGATAACAGATCGTTGCAATCCAAATGTTCATCATCACACAACGAATCTAAAATCTGTACACCCACATCGCTGCTCAAGGAGTAACTTAAAACTATTATAATCACACCCAAGGAAAAAAAAGGAAAGCCAGGCAAAGAAGTGTCATATGGTCATACCTCCGGAAGTTCAACTGATGGATGCCCATAGCAACAAGCATCTGTGGCAAAGGGCACCATACGTTAATTCAGAAGTTATTGACATTTATTTGGTGGATTTGTTTAGGCATGTTATATTACCTGATCAAGATGCATGGCAACTGCTCTAAGAACAAAACTAGCACTGATGTGATCAAGGTAAGAAATGGGACAAAGAAGTGCAGCAGAGCTTATCATTTTCACTATTTCAGGCATTGTAAATGCAGCCAGACCCATGATAGTGCCCTACAAAGCCATATACTCGTTACTAATACAATGACAAGGTTTTGACTCAATCAAACCCAGCTACAGGCTACCTGCGAATGTCCCACATATGAAATTTTGGACTGTGTAACTGTATATACATAGCTTAACATTGTCAAAACATCGTATTCAGCAAGGTCTTGCCAACTCCAATCCCAGAAAAGCTGCAAAAGTTACCACAGGATTCAGTTAAATCAACAATAAGTCATAGGATCACAGCTAGAAAACACTTCATTACTGCTTAAATCACAATAGGCAGGCACTCTATACAATCTCATCAAAGTTATAACAAGCAGATCTGTTTTTCTTTAAAGGCTTCAATCTTCCAATCACTTTTTTGCAAGCAATGCAATTCAGGGAGTGGATATGACAGAAGACTTATTGAGGATATCTCATAGTTTTTTGTTTACGGAGATTTTTATGGTGTAACTTCCTATGGGATTCATTTACCTTATCATGAACAGAGAGAGTAGAGTGGCCTTTACTCCAACGTGTGCCACGGACATTTCCAATCCAAACATCAAAACCATTATCAGCAAGGATATATCCAAGTGATTGTTCATTGGAGTTTATGAACCATGTATCTCCACCCTGTGCAGGATTTGAATGAAGTAACGCAATTGAAGAACGAAATGATGACAGCGAAAAAAGGTAATCTGCTAATGTAAATGAAGTTATGAAGTCCATTGTCCAAAAAAAGCATCCAGAAATATAAGTGACCACAATCTTGATATGAGAAGGTCTAAGTAAAAAACATGCATATAGTTCTAAGGGAAAACCTGAAAAAGACCATGCTGAAGAAAAACTGGAGGCCCAGCATTATCTGCTATTCCATTTTTGCCATGTGGAATATGTTGAAGAGACAAAAGGAAGCCATCATCCGTTTGAACCTGTAACAAAGGTATGCTAAGATCCCTATGAAAAAGAGAGCGAACTCAACAAAAGTAGTAACAGAGTAATTTTTAGTTACAGCTCATACTTGTTACTTTATGAACTTAGACAGAAAAAGGGAAAATGCAAGATGTTTGGAAATATTAAGGTTCCAGACCAATATGTTGGGTCGCAACATACTTTTCTTTAGGGCGTTTGTAATATGCAAAAGTATTGACCGAGGACCATGGGCATGTGGTGTAGGCGTGTGTGGGTTTGTGTGCTCCTGCACTGTGTATGGCTATTTTGGCCTATCTCTCTTTCTCTTAATGCAATGATATGCAGTCCTCCTGCATATTCGAGAAAAAAAGAAAATTAAGCTAAGTTTCAATAAAAAAATTATTATCTCTGATCAGTTACAAGCTTATATGAGATAAAAGATAACACTTGAGTCCTTTCTCCTTGAAAAACAAATTGCCAGAAAAAAAAATGGGTTTGCAGTTCAAGATCAGAAAAAAAAATCCATGGCATGATAGCAACAGATGTTTACCAATTCCATTGGGTTTCCTTTATGATTTACCATGACTATTAGTAATGAACCCTTTAGTTGGCAGGGGTACACTGCTTGTGATAAAGGTTAAAGCAATAAGCAACAGTAAACCATCAAAGGTATTTGACACAACAGAGAACTAAAAGAAGGCATTTTTGCAAGCTAATAGGAGATGAATTTGATAAACGTTTAGTTCACGGTTCACAGTTCACATGCACATAGTGGTTCCATGACAAGCCTTATGTTCCTTGGGACCGGGCCTCAACACTCGAATTACAGAAGTATAAGCAAAGTCTGTGTCTGTCAGAGATTTTCTTCTTTGCTTGGAGTGGAAAAAAAAGGATAGAAGACACTTTGCTCTGATTAACCTAGAGCTGTA
>CM039120.1:33731304-33963405 GCA_022036555.1 Microstegium vimineum | reverse complement strand
TATTAGTTTGTAAATCCATTCTTATTTTTTTCAATGCAGGATCGGGTAAATCTCATTCTCTCTTCATTATTTTTGGTAGTAGTAGAGATAAGGTATTGATCCCTTTATTATTTTACATTTTTTGCTTGCTCCCACAATGCTTAATGTGAACGATTTTGGTTTTTGAATCAAATAGACTACTGTGTTAGTTGATGATGGAGCGAAAAGTATGTTGGAATTGTACGCTTTTTAAAATTTTATAAGGTGTTGCATATTGTAGTCTGAAACCTCCAGAAATACTGTTTCGAGAAGAAGTTTGAAAACACCATATCGGTTTGTCAAATTCCTCCCTATTTTTCTGTTTGAATTTTCTCAGAATTGATGTCATTAACCATAAATAATATGTGAAGAATTGAACTTTTTTGGCAATGCTTTCATGAACCTGAAGATGCTATTCACAAGTGTTGGGTATTTCTGATTTTTTTTTGGCAAAAATCAGAAGGATATGCTCCTTTTGTGGCTGGAGCGAATGCTAATTTTTTTTTGATAAACTCAGCTTTGTGAACTCTTTTTTTATATTTGTAAGTTTATCATGTAATCGGCTTCATACAATCTTATGTACTATTATGAACCAACTCAACTTGACGCGTTGTCATTGATGGATATATTGCCATTATGAACCGTTGTTTAATATATCACCGTTGTTTAATATATGTTGTTTAGATATCACCGTTACGTTAGCACGGACAATATACTAGTACACTTAAAAGGCTCTAAAATCAACATCTATATGGTGATACTAATGTTGATTCCTATTCATGTCTCCATCTCCAATACGAATTATAGAGCTCACATGTTCGTGTACTTCCAATACAAAGACCAAATCCACCTATCCCCGATACAAAATCCTCGGAGGCTCAGAGCTCATGTCTCCGCGTTCATAGATTTTTTGTGATCCCAATACAACGTACAGACATATATTTAGTTTTTTTTAAAAAAATAACTTTCTAAAATTTAGGTGTTTAAATTTTTGCTTTCTTTTGAACTATGATTGTTAGATATATTTTATACTAAAATTGTAGTTTAATTAGTTAGAATTTGTGTGCTATTATATGCAGCTTTGAATAAAAAAACTATTAGGAAAAACCACAAACCTGAGGAAAAATCTAATTTATGTTGGCACAAATACAATTAATAATTTATAATTGTTTTATAGTCAAACAAGGATAAAAAGTTAATATATTATAATACATCAACAAATGACATAGATTACAAAAGTAATATTTATTTGTACTAATTGGTTGTAACCGAAATCATATTAAAATTTAGATACCCAAAATATGATTTTAAAAAGGGAAGGATTAAAAACAACCTCTTCTTACTTCCTCGGTCAAGTAAATGTAGTCTCCCATAAGTAAAAATCTCTTCCACAACTAAAAAGCACAAAGAAGTTATCTGGTTTCGTGCGGCAAAACCTTTCATCTCGCAAGAAGCCCGGCGTGCGACATAAGGAAACCCGGAAAGAAAATGCGACGGAAAGAAAGAAAACACTACAGAAGGAAAGAAAATGCGATAGAAAAAAAGAAAACGCGACAGAAGAAAGGAAACTATTACCCGTGCGTTGTCATTCTACTGCGATCCCGCATAACATCGTTTTTCCCTTCCTTTTGCGACAAAATTCAAATAGAAAGGAAAGTGGAAGCCGCATCCCTCGCTCCGATCCCTCCCGTGACCCTGCAACACCCAGCGATTTTTCCCTCGCCCGTGCGTGATTGCCGAACACGATGATCGCAAGGTTTCCTTAGAGCAACTCCAACAGTTTGATAATTGAGTTTGACATATTTGATTTTGAGAAAAAACTAAAAAATATGAGTTTAACATTTAAGCTTGACATTTTTGTCAAACTCACCCAAACTCACGAATAGAGGCCTTTCCGCGCATATATGCGCGGGAGAAAGCCGCGTCGCATTCCCCTCTCCCGCGATGTTTCCCGTCGCCGGTAGTCCCGCGCGTCGTCTCGTCTTCGTTCCCGCGAAAAAACGGAGCAAGTCTCGCGCGTCCCTCCTCCTGGCCGCCGTTCTTCTGGCGGCGTCTCTCGTCGCCGCGCCCGTGCAGCCACGTGTAGACGCTCCTCGTCTCCTTCTCCTCCGTCTCCAGGCCCAACCCGGACCCCCACCAACCCCACGCCGCTCACCACCACCGTCGTCACAGTCCTCCGCGTCCGCCGCCTCGCCCCACACGAGCTCCGCCGCCCCGTGGCCCTCCCCGCGGCCGAGCCGGAGGTCGCTGCCTCCTCCGTCCAGGACCGCGCCAAGGACATCCTCGTGTGGTCGCTCCTCGAACAGAGGCAGCATTACGGCCACCATCGTGGTAGTGGTGACCGCGGCGGCCACCGGCGGCGCCTCTGACGAACCGACCTGCACGCTGAAGTTGCTGCCGCCCTGCGACGCGTCGTCGGGACGACGACGGCGAGCCGCGAGCCCCTGGAAGTAGGCGTTGAAGGCGTATGATGCGTTCCCGCGCGCGTCCAGCACGCTACCGCAGCTGCAGCCGTAGCCCAGCGCCCTGCAGTCGGCGCGGGAGCAAGCGTTGTCCGCGACCCGGCTGTCCATGGCGTCGTCCCCGGCGCTGATGGGGTTCAGCACGCACCACCGCCGAGGAAGGTACTGCACGCCCCTAGCCGGGACGGGCATCGCCGCCGGCCGCCTGCTGCCCCCGCCGCGCAGGTCCGATAAGAACTGGAGTGGGGATTTGTCTTTGATCTCACCGGGGCAGCCAAAGGATTCCACGTGACCTGGACGACGGCGGAAGGACAGAGCACGCCGCGAGACCTGGGCGATGGCGGAACTCGGAAGAAACCGCCAAAAAAAAAAAGTCTAGGTCCATAATTTTTATTTTTGCCAAATGAATTTTGAGGAATCGTTGGAGATCAAATCTTTTTACCTTTGCCATATTAATTTAGGAGTTGACAAATTCTATGTTTTTCCAAACGAAAAATACAAAACTGTTGGAGTTGCTCTTAATTACGTACACACGGCAATCAAGCGGATCCTCGGTGCCATGCATGCCGCCATGCACGTACGCGAGTACATCCGGATTTTGGTATATATCATACCGCCGAGACCAATTAGCCGAAACGCGATCTCCTCCCCAGTCTCAATCTATTTGCCAGTCACGCGATCTCCTTTCCCGGTCCCAATCCCCCGGCCTCCTCCCTCAACCCCGCTCAAACGCACAGACATCGACCTGCACCGGTAGGGCTTAGCCAGGATGTACAAGCGCACACCATCACAGGTACGTCGTATGCAGTCAGCAGCAGCGCCCCAAGGCAGCCGAACAGGCTCGCACCGCCGGCCGGCTCCCTCTCTGGCACTCCGTCCTGCGACCAACCCTCTCCTGTGTGGTAGCTGTGCGTGGCCAGCAGGAGCCGCCGTGCAGCATCGGCAGCTGGGTGTACGCGGCTCCTCACAGGCCACAGGCAGCGCCCGCTTGTGGCGGAACCGCAGTACTTGCGCCCGCTTGTGGTTACTTCACTTAGCTAGAAACTTGCTGTAAAATTCCTTGCAGATTTCAAATTATTCATGTATGTAACATTCCTTGCAGATTTTCAGATTGTTCAAATGCATGCATTTCTCTGTGAATGGGTGACATCATATACATGTTCCTGCTTTATTTATAGCTTTATCATTCAAGTGTTTCTGACTGAAAAAACTTATACATAATGGTGCAATCACGCAAGTCTACCGGATCAGCCATCAGGTTCGTTGGGACCTGGTCGTCAGGCTGCCAGACTTAGGTGCAATATTGTTATTACTATATTGATCAAGCTGGATCGATGAGTTCTCAAAAAAAAAAAAACTCAATCGAGGTGATTTTTCACATTATTGTGGTCCTTTTGATTGATGACTTTTTAGGGTGTTTCTCTCTATCAGTTATCATGCGCGATTCGGTCGGGTTATAGGTCAATTTGGCAGTTGTGCTGTTAGATGCGTCTCATTGTGCTTGATGCCTTGGTTACTTTATTAATAACAGTGTGCTCTCTTATATTATATGACAATAATCATCTTCTATGTCTAATACTTTGTAGTAGGCCTTGAGTTAAAGGTTTTATCCCTCCAGGATTGCGCTCAGTGTTAAGAACCTATAAGAGTTGTTAATGACCATAATCATCTTTTATCCCTCTCTTATATGACAATAATCATCTTCTATGTCTAATAACTGTTTCAAGTTTGGTGTTCGCTTTCAGGCAGGTGTTCCGACCCGTGGACGGCGGGTCAGTAAAGCGGTTCCCACGTCCATGGAGCGTGCCGAGATGTCCAAGCACCACCTCGTGGCGGTGGAGCAGAGCATCCACGCGGCGTACGTGGCGGCGATCCGGTCGGCGGAGCGGTTCGTGTACGTGGAGAACCAGTACTTCATCGGCGGCTCCTACGCGTGGCCGTCGTACAGGAGCAGTACCGGCGCCTGCAACCTCGTCCCCATGGAGATCGCGCTCAAGGTCGCTGGCAAGGTCCGCGCCGACGAGCCGTTCGCGGCCTACGTGGTGATGCCCATGTGGCCTGAGGGCGACCCAAGTTCCCGTCCCGCGCAGGAGATCCTCTTCTGGCAGAGCCAGACCATGGAGATGATGTACAGGGTCATCGCGGCGGCGATTGTGGAAGGGAGACGTGGTGGTCGCCCCAGGACTACCTCAACTTCTACTGCCTCGGCAACCGGGAGCCGACGGTCAAGGACGACGGCGGTAAATGGGCGGATCCGCATCCGGTCAACGACAGCACTACGGTGGTGGCGCGTGGAATGCGGCAGCGGCGGTTCATGGTGTACGTGCACTCCAAGGGGATGATCGTGGACGACGAGTACGTCATCATCGGCTCCGCCAACATCAACCAGCGCTCGCTGGCGGGGTCGCGCGACACAGAGATCGCCGTCGACGCGTACCAGCCGGACCACACGGGCGGCGGCGACGCTGCGCGAGGGAAGGTGCACGCGTACATGATCTCGCTGTGGGAGGAGCACATGGGGAAGGAGGCGGTCCGGCGGCCAGAGTCGGCCACGTGCGTCAGGCTGGTGAACCTTCCCCAAGTTTTGCTTTGGGTCTACCGTAGCTTTTTCATAACAAATTAATAACGAACCAAATCAAAGAGGACCCGGAACCTGTTCCCGGTGCATAACGACGCGTTCGGGTTATTATATTATACAGAGAGATGTATTTTAAATAACAAAACACATGTGAATTATTATTGATAAATGAATATTGATTGATTTGCTCCTTATTGATAAATGAATATTGGTTGATTTGCAGAGACAAAAAAGTTTATCCCACACACTCCTAAAACCGAACAATCAATATCTCCTATCTCCTACAACTAAAAAGAACAAACTAATAAGAATATATGTTGTTCGCGACTATATTAATATCATGAACTTAATTTTTTTAAGATTTGTCATTTTAACGTATATATATTGAAGTTTATAATAATGTTATTGTTGGTGTTTAGAAACTATCAATGAGTAAATTTGTACACGTGTCGGGCTCCGAATGGTGAGATAAAGAGACAAGAGGATTATACTGGTTCGGGCAAGAAATCCCTACGTCCAGTGTGGAGCTGCTCGTGTTCCTTATCTCTGCTTGCGAGGGGGTTACAAGATGAGTCGAGAGAGGGGTGTGAAAGGATCAAGATGCCCAAGAGGGGGGTGAATTGGGCTTGTTTTAAATTTCTAAAGCAAATATAAAAACCTATCAAATGTCAATCACCCCCTAGTGCCTACCGTCCGTGTGTCCTAACTAGAAAGCGGTAGCAGTTCATAGGAATTAAAAACAACCTAAGCAATTCTAGTAGGAAATGTAAAAACAAGACGGAAATGTAAAGAGCTAGGGAAAAGAAAATCTCATGGACGCAGCGATTTTTTCCCGAGGTATCGAGGTGTCGACACACCCCCGTAGTCCTCGTTGGAGCACCTCGCAAGGTATCACTCCCCCTCTATCCGCGCAAGGGTAGAGTGCTCTCTACGGGCTGATTCTTCGCCACTCCGGCTCGGTGAATCGCCCACAACCGATCACAAGAGCTTGGAGAAGAGCCGCCAACAATCTGCCGGCGGTCACTTCCTCCGAACACCACCAAACCGTCTAGATGCTGTCGAACACCAAGAGTAACAAGCACAAGACCTTCACTTGACCCACTCAAGGCTATGAAGGTGGATGGATGCACACAAGTCACTCCTAATCACTCTAGGAGGGAAGAACAAGATGAACTCTCTCTAATCTCTCCCTCACTAGACTCTTGGCTCTCCAAAAGATTTCTCAAGGTGTCACTAGCTAAAACAATGGCCAAGAAGACCTCTAAGGACCAAGGGGGCAACTATAAATAGTCCCCACCTCCAAAACTAGCCGTTTTTTACTTTTTCTTCTCTCTGCGTAGCCACCGGACTAGTCCGGAGCTCATACCACTGGACCATGCACACTGGTCCGGAGCTCACTCTGATTTTAGACTCAGGCACCGTCGGACTACTCTGCTTAGTCCGACGCACTGGTCCGACGCTCAGGTCCGGAGCCTCGGTGCTCTCTGAGTGAAATCGATTCTCTCTTTTACACACCACCGGACCACTCTCCTTGGTCCGGTGCCCTGGTCCGACGCTCTGGTCCGGAGCCAGGGTGCTCTCTGCATAAACTCAGACTCCTGTCTTGAGGCGTCGGACTAGCCGTCGGACGAACCGTCGGACTAGTCCGGAGCCTTCTCTCTCTCTGAACCAAGCCACCGGACCACTCTCCTATGGTCCGGTGCTTTTCCAGACAGGTGGTCCGGAGCTCCTCGAGCTGGAAAACTGCCTAAGTCAGGGACCACCGGACCACTCTCCTTGGTCCGACGCCCCCTTAGCAGAGTGGTCCGGAGCCTCTTTCTCCCTCTTTTTCAACCGTTTTCGCTGAGGTTTCTTAAGGGATTTTGCTCCTACCATTTATAGGGATTGTCAAGGGCTGAAAGCAAGGTCTCTAGGACTAGTTGTGACAAGTGTGTATATACCCACTTTCCTAAACTCTCCTAGGTCAAGCTACTAACCTCATACCCAGTAGCATATGAAGAGTGGCAAATTCCATCTTGATTGACTATGTCTCACAACATGTTTCCCGACAAACCCGAAAGCCACCTTTATAACTACCCAGTACGGAGTAGCGTTGGTAGTCTCTAAGTAGGTCGTTTCACATCTTGAGTACATACGACAATCTCAGATCTAAGGACATAAGGTACATGATGTATATAGAGACAATCTCATGTCGGGTCTGTCCAGCATCATGTCCTACATGTGCCCACATTATTAGTTTTACATCTCATGTCCATGACTTGTGAAACATAGTCATCAACTAATAATGTGCTGATCTAATATTCATGCACATTCTAGCACGAACTCCGATCAGGGACAACTTTAGAATAACCATACAAGTAAATGAGTTTTACAAACAATTCACATAATTGTTTATCGATACAAGTTGTCTTTAATGGATATTCATTGAACTCATAACATGTCATGGATACAAGGAAATACAATCATCTCTATGATTACCTCTAGGGCATATTCCCAACAGTCTCCCACTTGCACTAGAGCTAATCTCGAAGATATCTAATACCCATAGCTTTCACGTGCGCCTCATGCTTAGGCTTTGGAAGAGCCTTTGTCAAAGGATCTGCAACATTCAAATCTGTATGTATTTTGCACATCTTGATCTCATCTCGACCGACGAACTCTCGAATGAGATGAAACTTCCATAGTACATGTTTGTTCTTTTGGTGATTCCTAGGCTCCTTAGCCTGTGCTATCGCCCCATTGTTGTCACAATGTAGATACAATGGGCGAGACGCATTGGGAACCACACCAAGCTCGATGAGAAACCTCCTCATCCAAACACCTTTCTTTGCAGCGGAAGAAGCTGGAATGTACTCGGCTTCTGTTGTAGAATCAGTCACCGTCTCCTACTTGGAACTTTTCCAACTTACAGCACCACCATTTATTGTGAACACAAAACCTGATAGAGATTGTGAATCTTCCACATCAGTTTGGAAGCTGACATCGGTGTAACCATTTACAATGAGATCCTCCTCGCCTCCATAAATTAGGAACATATCTTTAGTCCTTCTCAAGTACTTAAGGATGTTTTTAACAAGCGTCTAGTGACTCTCACCTGGATTAGCTTGGTATCTGCTCGCAACACTTAGAGCATATGAGACATCTGGGCGAGTACATATCATGGTGTACATAATGGAACCAATAGCCGAAGCATATGGAACCTTACTCATGCGCTTTTGTCACAACTCTTCTCTTGTTTCCCTGACCATCCCTGCAAGTTGAAAATGGGAATGGTGGGCCCCATCTTGATACATAGTGACCCTGGTCTTTGCTAACTCCGTCGCTTGGCCTATTTAAAGCGGCAAGACGAGCGAACTGTTTCATCCTGTTTCTTCGTCTTCACTCTCCGTTGAAGCTTTTTCTGCTTAAGTCGCTGTCTCTTGGGCTATGGATCGTGGCAAGCGCCCCCTGGAGGGTGACCTTGTCAGAGGGAGTGCGTTCGATCCCAGGAGCCTTCGTCGTCGGATGACTGAGGCAGGATGGTACTCATGTCGTGCCATTCTTGATATCTTTTTCTTGTCATAGCTTGGGTGCTGATCGATTTTCCTCCTGTTTTGATTATGAGGCCTTATCCGTCCCCTAACGCCTCTCTCCCTCGTGGCTTCAAGGTGTGGGCGGCGCCTTCCGACCTGCTCACACCGACTTGTCCGGTGTTCCGCGCGGGCCCAGGAGGTGTCGTCTGTCCAGCCGTGGTCCCAGTGCCGCCGAGGTCTATGCCTGCGCCTCCCATGCACCGGTCTCAGAGTTTGCTGGAGGAGCTGCTCAGTCGCCTAATGCACAACCTCCGCCGAATTCAGGATACAGAGTTGCTTCGTCGGATGCTTGAAGGTTTTCGCCAGAGCCTGTTAGGGTCCGTTCAGGCGGGCTACTGCCTTCGTGATCAACTGGTTGATGCTGATAGGCGTGTCATGGGTAAGCCTCGTCGATTCTCCTTAAGCGCATTCTGTTATGACCTGCTTGTGACGCACTATATTGGTTTCTTTTTGTAGCGCTGGAGGAGGAGCTGCAGGCGCTTCGTTCTGCTATGAACGATGTCGCCGGTCTCCTTCATGCGCCTAGGAGCACCGTGGTCGAGCGCCTTTAAGCCGTTCCCGCGCGCGTCCGTAACATTGTCGCGCGTGCCATCTTCCGTGGTGCTGGCGTTGCGTTCTCCATGGCCGAGGTCCGTTCTGGGATGGACATGGTGGACGCCGCCGGGTTTCCTCACGGGCGGAGCATCGATCAGTATGTTCACCTCATCGAGCGTCTTTCTGACGCGGCGGAGGCTATCGTCGACGTCGTGCCGGCCGAGGAGGTCTTGGCGGAGGAGCCGAGGGCGGTGGCCCCGTGATCGTTAGTTGTCCGTAGAGTTGGATGTGTCACGCCGATCGACGTGCTTTTATTTTGCTTGTGTGAGCTAGGCCTGCTGAGCCCCTATCTTTAGCTCCTCTAATCGTCGTTTTTAGCTATCGTTTCCGTTTTCTAGGCCTTTGTTAGTTTGCCTATTGTGTTTGTTGGACCATACGTTTGGGAGTCGCTACGGTGCAGCTCCCATATTCCTTCCTCGCACCCTCATGATCTAGGATGTGGAAGTGAACAGTCTCGTAGCTTAGCTCGATGGCCGAGATCGAGCGCTCGGCGAGTTGCAAACGGGTAGTCTAGGTGAGACCCCGGGTCCTCATCCGTGGAGGCACGCACTGGCAGAAGTCCATCATGGACCGATCTCTAATCTTCAATAGTCGATACGTATAGTACCCGGATCCGTTCGATGGGATCCGAGGGCTCAATGCCGCCCCTCGAGGGGTTTACCACATATTTTGTTATCTGTCGAAGCCTAAACACATTTACTAAGCGTGTTTGACGTGAAAATGTCTACGTTCCGACCGCTAGGGCCCACTTAGCAACGTCCCTCACTCTTCGTTTTTGGCCAGGGAGGCTGTAGAACCTGTAATGTTTTAGGCCAACCAATATCCCTTAGCCTAGTTACCTCATTTGTTATATGAGTATGACGGGTAACAAACGGTCTTTCGACCGTTACCCCCATTTTTTGTCCCTGCAATTTGCACACAGGAGATAGGAAAAAGTTGACGATCTTGTAAATGGGCGTACTTACCGATCATTCTTACCTTTAGTCGTGGTGGACTGGTTATGTTCTTGTTGACACTTGCTTGTTCCTAGGAAGTTGGCGTTGTTCGTGGTCCGTGGACCCTTGTGGCAGTCAGTCGCTTGGTTTAGCACGGACGACCTACGTGTCCTTTGGTGGTTTGCCGGTACTGTCCATGCCTGAAAAACGAAGAGTCGCGTCTCTGCGGGCCCGAGGGACGCGTGTGTGGAAGACAGAGAGGCGGTGGCCTTGTGCTATATATTGAGGGAGGTCTGGAGTAACTTCCCACTGCTCTCTTCAGTCTTCAGTCTTCTTCTTCCCATTTGCACCAACCAAGAGTAATAAGAGAGGAGGGTTTTCGTCGTCGTCGAGGAGGTGCGCCGATCTTGTCCGTGAGATGGATGCTGGCCGCGCTCGCCTCGCCATGGCGCCTTGTGCTCTGCTAATGCTGCCGGAGGAGCTCCTCTTCCAGATCCTTCTCTGCGTCATCGACCATGGAGGTAACTTTATTGACTATATGCTCCTCCGCCAGATCTGTGGCCTTTTCCGGAGGATGTGCCAAGATGATGCACTGGTCCGGCTTTTATCCCTCTGGGATATACAACGTCACTATCGGCGTTGCCACAAGTTTCGGGGGATCAATCTTGAGCAGCACTTCTTCGAAGTTGGCCATTGGGAGGCCTTGTGCTTCCGTGGCGTGGAGATGCTAATGTGGTGGGGACAGGACCCCTCTTGTCAGGAACTCGTCAACCGAGCGATCCTGGCTAGGGATGCTGGAGCAATGTACTTTTGGGCCATGCTGTTGTACTTCGCGGGTCCGTCGAACCCTGAGGCTCTCGCTCTTCTCGGCCAGGTCGCCAGCGGCGTGCTCCTGAATGGCAGGTGGGGCAACTGTGGTCTAGCTCCGCCCCGTTTCGACTTCCGCAGGGATCTTGATGTTATCGCGAAGCGGAGGGGGATCTGTTGCCTGTGGGACATGCTGGCGTTAGCGGTCGACAACTCCCCTGCCTGCGTTTGGGAGCTATGCCGGCACTTTGGGCCGGCCAGCGAGGGTATGGCCGGAGTCATCATGTACTGTAGCCCAGCGTGTCGTCTTAGCCATGAGTTTGATCTTTGGTCTAGGGAACTTTCTGATGTAGCTGGCCATCGTTTTAGTAGGATGAAACTGTAATGTTGGGCAGCTTATCCGGGCTCTGGCCCTTTTTCTTTTGGAATGGTTGTAATGAACTTGGGTTGTATATATTTGTTCAATTTTTTTCTTTTGTTTCGTGTGTATCGGGTAGCCCCTGGGTAAGAGGTTTCTTTGCATGCCATGTATGGAAGAAAAGCTCTTTTCCAAGACTTTGCTATGTGTGAAAAGAAAAACTTCGATTGAAATGCTGTAATGGGGAATTTTAGGGGTAGAAACGACGTAGCTGTTGTATGTTCCAGGCGTTGGTGAAGATTTTGCCGGTGAAAGTCTTGAGTCGATAAGCCCCTGGTCTTATTACTTCGTGGACAATGTAGGGTCCATCCCAGGGCGATGTGAGCTTGCACCGCTCTTTGTTGCTCTGGATTTTTCGGAGTACTAGATCCCCTGGCTGAAAATCTCTTGGTCGGACACGTCGATCGTGGTACCGGCGCAGCGCCTATTAGTACTTGGCCGAGTGCAGGAGGGCGGCATCCCTGGACTCGTCGATCGGATCTATGGCGTCTTCCAGGAAGATTTCTTCCCTCTTAGGGTCGTAAGCTTCCACCCTTGGGGACCCATATTCAAGGTCGGTGGGTAAGACGACTTTCGAGCCGTAGACCAGAAAGAATGGTGAAAATCTGGTGGCCCTGCTTCGTGTCGTCCTTAGGCTCCACAGAACGGAAGGGAGCTCTTGGAGCCATTTTTTCCCATACTTGTTTAGCCGGTCGAAAATCCTCGCTTTGATCCCCTGTAGGATGAGTCCATTGGCGCGCTCGACTTGCCCGTTGGATTCTGGGTGCGCGACGGAGGCCCAATCAACCCGTATGTGGTGCTCGTCACACCACTCTAGGAATTCATCCGCAGTGAAGTTTGTTCCATTATTGGTGATGATGGAAATGGGCACTCCGAAGTGCTGGATGATATTGGTGAAGAAACTGACAGTTTCCTCCGCCCTGATGTTTGTGATGGGGCGTAACTCGATTTTTTTGTTGAATTGTCAATGGCGACCAACAGGTGGGTGTAGCCCCCGGGTGCCTTATCAAACTTGTCGACCATGTCGAGCCCCCAAACCCTGAATGGCCATGTAAGAGGGATGGTTTGGAGTGCCTAGGTAGGCATGTGAATCTGCCTGGCGAAGAACTGGCAACCCTCGCAAGCGCGTACCAAGGCCAGCGCGTCGGCCACGACTGTCGGCCAGTAGAAACCTTGTCAGAATGCGTTGCCCACGAGGATTTTAGCTCCTATGTGGTGTCCACAGACCCCCTGGTGGATGTCTCGCAACAGCTCTTTCCCCTGCTCGGTGGGGATGCAACGTTGCAGAACGCCGGTGGCACTTCGCCTGTATAGTTAGCTGTCGACAAGGACGAATGCCTTGGCTCGCCTAGCGAGCCGTTTAGCCTTCACCTGGTCCGTGGGGAGCTCACCCTTGGTCAGGCAATCTACGTATGGTTGTCTCCAATCCTTCTCTTGTGTCATCGGCTCTTCTGGCTCTATGTTCTTCGCCTCTGCTACCTCTTTGCTGTGAGTAGTCGAGGTCTCGGTGGCGCCTGAGGCCGTCAAGGAGATGGTGTCGGGAGAGCTGGAGACCTCTGATTCTCTGGTATTAATGGACGGTTTTGGTTGGTCGCTCGCGAACGCCCCAGGAGGTGTGGGTTCTCGGCTCGAAGCTGCCTTGGCCAGCGTGTCAGCTTCTTCATTTTGACATCGCGGTACGTGGTTGAGCTCGAGACCATCAAACTTGGAGTCAACTTTTCGCACTTCCTGGCAGTACGCTGTCATGCGTGGGTCGACACAGTTGGACTGCTTCATGACTTGGTTGACTACCAGTTGGGAGTCGCCATGAGCGTCGAGTCGTATTATGCCTAAGTCGATGACGATCCATAGTCCGCTGAGCAAGGTTTCGTACTCGGCCTCATTGTTGGATGCCGGGAACAACAAATGCATTATATATCTCATGGTCACCCCATGGGGTGACGTCATGATGATTCCTACGCCTGCTCCGGTTTTCATGAGGGACCCATCAAAGTACAGGGTACGGTACTCCTGCTCAACAGCTGGAGCGGGGAGACTTGCATCTGTCCACTCCGCATGAAATCGGACAGGACCTGCGATTTGATGGCGCTCCACGGAGCGTAAGCAATATTTTTATCCATCAGTTCCAACGCCCATTTGGTGATGCGATGGGCAGCGTCCCTGTTCAGGATGACCTCTCCCAACGGCGCGTTGCTCACGACTGTTACTTTGTGTGACCCGAAGTAATGCAACAACTTTCTTTTAGTCATGATCACCGCGTATACCAACTTCTGTAGATGGGAATACCGGGTTTTTGAGTCACTTAGCACTTCGCTAACAAAATACACGGGTCTATGTACTTTGAGTACGTGCCCTTCTTCTTCTCTTTCTACGACTAGAACCGTGCTTACCACCTGCCTCATGGCAGAGATGTACAACATGAGTTCTTCCTTGTCATGAGGTGAGACTAGGATAGGCGCGTTACTCAACAGCTACTTGATGTGGTCAAGGGCTGATTGAGCTTCGGTCGTCCATGCAAAGCGCTCGGATTTTTTCAAGAGCCTGTACAAAGGCAAGCTTTTTTCGCCGAGACGGGAAATGAAACGGCTAAGCGACGCGAGGCATCCGGTGACCCGCTGCACCCCTTTTACGTTATGGATCGGTCCCATTTTTTTGATGGCGGTGATTTTTTTGGGGTTAGCCTCAATCCCTCTTTCAGAGACGACGAAGCCTAGGAGCATGCCCTTAGGGACCCCGAAGACACACTTCTCCGGGGTGAGCTTTATGTTGTTATTTTTGAGTTTCGCGAACGTGAGGGAGAGGCCGGCCACGAGTTCGTCAGCGTGCTGGGTTTTGACGACAATGTCATCCATGTAGACCTCGACAGTTTTACTCACGAGTTCATCGAAACATCGGATCATAGTCCGCTGAAAGGTGGCCCCAGCGTTTCAAAGTCCGAAAGGCATGGTGACGTAGCAGAAAGATCCGAACGAGGTGATGAACAACGTTGTGAGCTGGTCCGACTCGTTCATCTTGATTTGATGGTACCCTGAGTACACGTCAAGGAAGTAGAGGAGTTCACACCCCGACGTCGCGTCGACTATTTGGTCTATGCGAGGTAATGGGTATGGGTCCTTTGGACAGACCTTCTTAAGACTCGTATAATCAACACACATTCTCCATTTCCCATTCTTTTTGCGTACCGGTACAAGGTTAGCGAGCCACTTGGGGTGGTACACTTCTTTGATAAAACCCGTGATGAGAAGCTTCTTGATCTCTTCTCCGATCACGATGCACTTTTCTTCGTCAAAACTGAGCAACCATTGCTTGACGGGTCGGGAACCCGACTTGATATGCAAGGAGTGCTCGGCGACGTCCCTGGGTAATCCCGGCATATCCGAGGGCCTCCATGCGAATACGTCGATGTTTGCACGGAGGTAGTCGACGAGCTCGGTTTCCTATTTGGGAGAAAGGGAGGTGCTGACACGCACGATCCTTTCCTCCCCATCCCAGGTGTCGAGCACAACCGTTTTTGTAGACCCTGTAGGTTCAAAAGATCCGACCTTCTTGGTGTTTGAGGCCTCTTCCCGTGACGCACTGGCCTCGGCCACCATCTCAGCTGCGAGTTGCTTCGAGGCCACGAGCGCCGACACATATGTGCAGCATTCGACGTCACACTCGTACGCGCGTCGGGGCGCCGTACCTACTGTGATGACGCCCCTCGGGCCTGGCATCTTTACTTTTAGATAGGTATAGTTCGGGATGGTCATGAACTTTGCATAACACAATCGCCCAAGTATGGCATGGTATGTTCCCTGAAGCCGACGACTTCGAAGGTCAGCGTTTCCTTGTGGAAGTTGCTGAGTCCATCGGAAGTGACGGGCAGATCAATCTGACAATTGGGGTCTGCTTTTTTGCCTGGGATCACCCCAAAAAATGGAGCCCCCGAGGGTCACAGACGTGATCATGGTATTTTCATCGCGCCGAGGGTCTTATCATAAAGAATGTTGAGTCCACTCCCGCCGTCCATGAGGACCTTAGTGAGGTGTTTCATGCCAACGATGGGATTAACAACTAACATATATCGCCCGGGATACGGTACATAGTCGGGATGATCATTACGATTGAAAGTAATAGGGGACTCAGACCACTTGAGGAAGGAGGGAACAGCGGGAATGGTTGCGTATACCTCTCGGCGGGCGACCTTCTGTTGACTCCTGGAGCTGCACGACGTCGGGCCACCGAAGATCATCAGGGTTTCGTCCGCCGGGACGTAGCCGTCGTTCTTTGCACCGCCGTCCTCTCCGTCGTCCTCCTTCTTCTTCGCCCACCTTTTCTTCTTTGCGCCGCCGTCGAGAAACTTCTTCATGAGGTGGCAGTCTTTGAGGAGGTACTTGACAGGGGTCGCGTGGTTCGGACAGGTCCGTTCCAGCATCTTCTCGAAGTGATCGTTAGCCGGCACATCCTATAGCTCCTCGCCTTTCTCTGTCATGGCGACGAGCGACGGATCGTACCGTTGCCGGTTGCGTCCCTTTTTGTGCGGAAGAGATGAGGACCCTTCGGCTTCCGCCTTGTCATGCTTGCCATGGCTCGTTGTGCCCTAGAAGACGGCGCTAACTACCTCCTCGCCCGAGGCATGGTTTGTGGCGATGTCGAGCAGCTCCTTCATCGTTTTAGGCTTTTTGCGCCCTAGTTTGTGAACTAGGGATTTGTAAGTCTTCCTCGACAGGAATGCTATGACGACGTCACCATCGGCTATGTCTGGGAGCTCGTTACACTGTTGAGAAAAGCGACGAATGTACTCCCGAAGGGTTTCGCCTCGCTTTTGCTTACAGTTCTTGAGGTCCCAAGAATTCCCGGGACGGATGTAGGTCCCTTGAAAGTTTCCGACAAAAGACTCCTTCAGGTCCGTCCAGTTCCGGATCTTCCCTTTCGGGAGGTATTACAGCCACATGCGTGTCGTGTCCGAGAGGTAGAGCGGCAAGTGACGAATTATCAAATTCTCGTTGTTCGCCCCGCCTGCCTCGCAGGCAAACCGGTAGTCTTCTAGCTAGAGGCCAGGGTTTGTGAGCCCCGTGTACTTCTGGATGTAGGTTGGCGGTCGGAAGCGTGACGGAATCCGTGCGGCATGTATGCACGCGGAAAAGCATTGTGGTCCAGTGGGCTCCGGGTTAGCGTCCCGATCCTCGTCAGGGTCGCGTCGTCCGCCCCTGCGTGGGTGTTGTCCACGTCGCCTATCGTCGTCGTCGCTGTCGCTCTGCCCGTGGTCATCTCTTTCGAAGCGCGCTCCTTGGGTAGGACGCCGCCTGACTGGCTCCTGGTCCATTGCAGGGGTTGGTTTCGGCCTCTGGCGAACGGAGCTCTCGAGTTGTGGAGTGCTTGGAGCACTGGAGAGAGCCCCTACCCTCTATCATGCTGAACTCTCCGCTTGCTGAGCTGCCGCACGGTCAAGGAGGATGCGTAGCTCCCCTCTGAGCTTCTTTTCCTCGGGTGTTGCGGGGCCCGAGAACTGCCTCATGAGCATGGTGGCGGCCGCTATGTTCTGCTATGCCCTTGGAAAAGTTGGTGGAGACGCGTCATCCTCGAGTATGCGGCAATGCATGTCCCGAGCTCGGGCTCGGGGATCGGCCGCAGGCTGTGGGTGCAGCTGTTGCTCGAGGAGGGCGCGCTCGTCGTCGATCTGGCGGCGAGCGTCGTCGAGCTCGTTCTGCCGGGCCTGCATGGCGTCCAGGTTGACGTGCAGTGGCGTAGGAGCCCGAGGGTTACCTGGGAGGATTTCGTTGCCATCGCCATCGAGGTCGCGGACGGCTCCCTCGGGGGTGGCTTCTCTCCCGTCGCACATGAAACATTCTCGCAAGGGGGCCTCGCTGTCCTCGGGAGTGAAATGCTCGATCCCCGTGTTGTCGGTGCCGGAGAGAACTAAATCCTCCTCGGTCAGGAGGTCATAGAATGAATCGATGGTTCCCACGAACTCGTCATCGGGGGTGTCGTTCATCTTCAAAGCGATGAGCCGCTCGAGGATGGAAGCAGCGCTGACGAGACCGAACGGGTACGTCACGGGGACACCTTCTTCTATCAGCGGGGCCCCTCGATTTGGATGGCGGCGTCGACGTAAGCGAGTGCCTGCCTCTACACCCAGACCAGAGAGGGTTGCAGCGCCCTTTGGCCCTCGGCATGCTGTTGTGGCCTGCTCCTGCGGAGGAGCGGGTGGTCACTGTCCTCGGAGGATTGTTCATCCGAGGCGTAGTATGTCATTCGCCGTGAAGCGGGCTCTCTCCCTGCGCCGGAGATGGAGAGGAGGTTGCCGACACATCCCTTGGCATCCTGGCGGACCCTTTCCGTCAAGGTGGCGGCCTTGAGGTGGCCGTCATCTGGGGGCATTTCGTCACCGTCAGAGCTGGGGTCCGAGTCCAGAAGATAGTCGTACTGGGACCGCACGAAACGTAACACGGCGTGCTCGGCCATGTTGTTAGTTTCGCGGTCATCAGTGTCAGAGTCTCCCATGCCGCTCATGAATGCTTCGAGCGGGTGGAGTCCTCTGTCATCGTTCCGGGGGGTTTCTTCCCCAAGTACGGTAAGGTCGGCCCCAGGGCCTTGCGGTCCTAGGGCCTCAACCGGTGTGTCCCTGCAGGGAGCAGGGTGGTCCTCGTTCGACCGCGCCAGGGTGTCGACAACCTGGTCCGGCGAGGACAACACGTGGGTAACGGTCCCATCCGGGGAGTAGGAGAACTCTAGGCTTCCGAAGCGAATGAAGGAGAGCCCAGGGTTGCCGGAGTCGGAGGTGGCCATTCGGAACCACTTAAGCGTCGCGCCACGTGATTCCCTCTACCTGGCACGCCAACTATCGTTGTTTAGAAACTACCAACGAGTAAATTTGTCCACGTTGTTGACGGTCCTTAAGTACCAAAATCAACCGTCAACTAGACAAGGAAAAGGATCTATATGAAACCAATACTTAGAAATAGGGTTGATACTGATAGAATTCCATGAGTTTTGGTGAATGTCTATTTCTGCAGGGGATATCAGGAAATATGGAGGAAAGGCCCACATGTCATGATTACATAGAGATAAACATCATTCGTACAAACAAGAACTATCTAGAACGGTCCAGAAGGCGCGGGAAGGAACCAGAGACCAAGCGGGCCCAGGGGCAGGGCGCCCGCCCTACCCCTTGGGGCGGCTGCCCTAGGGCAAGGCCCAAAAGGGTCTACCTTGTGGGACCACCTCTTGAGAACACATGGTCGATAAGTACCCATGTAGTTCAGTTTTGTGATGAGTGATTTCCCAACACTTGAGCGTTTCAGTTTGAGTGGCTCACCCTAACCTCTTTGTGAAAGCAAATGTGTGCCTGTCTATTGGCTTGTGGTGTGCAGGTGCTATGCCTAGTGACATTGGTCAATGGCGTGGACAAGGTCGAGTAGAGGCTTGCCATGCCGATGGACTGAGAGCGGTGAAGGGCGGAAGCGGGGCTCGGACCGAGGGATCATGGGCGCCGGCGGACTAGCTGTAGTGGCTAGTACTTGGCACCGGCGAGTACGAGAAGAAATGGAAGTAGACCGAGTCGGCCGAGTCAAGACGGTGCACGCACGAGTCGAGCGGAGGCTCAGGGGACTCGGAGTCCGACCGGGCGAGGACAAGGTGGCTCGAGTCGAGCGGTTTGGTGGTTTGGGCCTCAAAACCATCCGAGGACGGTTTCTGAGTTTGGGCCTCAAAACTCGGGGTTCGGTAATTGAGCCCAAAGCTACTGGTGGTGGGTTTCCTGGGTTTGGGCCTCAAAACCTAGGCGGAGCTTTCAAGGAAGTGGGGATGACACATGGCGGAATCCTAGAGGTTGTTTCGAGCCGACGGCAACTCCTGGCAGGAAGCGGGACCGTCCATTCCAATCGAGGAAGATATTTTTTGGAGCTTGGACTGCAATGCTTAGGCTAGGTAGTTCACTCATGTATCTAGGGGGGGTCTTTGGTAAATAGCCAAAGCCCTGTTTAGTAGGGAATGAAGGGGTATCCCTCATCCCACCTCTTGAACCCTAATCACTTTGCCCTGTTAATCATGAACTAGAGAGAGGGTAGAGAGAGAGAGAATTGGGTCAAATGATTAGGGTTCAAGAGATAAGATGAGGATACCCCTTCATCCCCTATTTAACAGGGCTTTGGCTATTTCCCAAAGACCCCCCTAGATACATGAGTGAACTACCTAGCCTAAGCATTGCAGTCCAAGCTCCGGAAAATATCTTCCTCGATTTGAATGGACAACCCCGCTTCCTGCCAGAAGTTGCCGTCGCCTCGACGCAACCTCCAGGATTCCGCCACCTGCCGTCCCCGCTTCCTCGAAAGCTCCGCCTAGGTTTTGCGGCCCAAACCCAGGAAACCCGCCACCGGTAGCTTTGGGCTCAACTACCGAACCCCGAGTTTGGAGGCCCAAACTCGGAAACTGTCCTCGGATGGTTTTGAGGCCCAAACCACAAAACCGCTCAACTCGAGCCACCTTGTCCTCGCTCGGTCGGACTCCAAGTCCCCTGAGCCTCCGCTCGACTCGCGCATCCACCGTCTTGACTCGACTGACTCGTTCTACTTCCATGTCTTTTCACACTCGTCGGTGCCAAGTACTAGCCACCACAGCTAGTCCGCCGGCGCCCATGGTCCCTCAGTCCGAGCCCCACATCCGCCCTTCACCACTCTTAGTCCATCGGCATGGCAAGCCTCTACTCGACCTTCTCCACGCCATTGACCACTGTCACTAGGCTTAGCACCTGCACACCACAAGCCGATAGACATGCACAGACTTGCTTTCGCAAGGGGTTAGGGTAAGCCATTCAAACTAAAACACTCACGTGTTGGACGATCACTCATCATAAAGCTGAACATACATGGGTACTTATCCACCATGTGTTCGCAATCTCCCCCTTGATGAGTGCAATTCAACACAAGTGCATTTCAGATTTGAGCCACAAGGTAAAGCTCTCCAAATGACCAAAAAGCTAAGAAAGCCAAAACGGGTCACTTGAGAGAAGCAAAACGAGTCCACAACTTGGTATCCAAAGACATGGGCAATGACTCGACGCAACCAAGCAAAACAAAGCTAGCCCTCAAGAAGAGACAAAGAACAGGCTCAACACCGCTAGCAAGTCCAATAAACCAATCACAGCTCTCAAAGCTCAGAGCACCAATTGAAACACTAAAGGAGCTCAAAAGATACCAATTAAAACACTTAACGCTCAAGAAGCACTCAAAACCTGTCGAAGCCAACAAAGCAAGCTAGACCCTCCAGAAGAGGCAAAAGCTCAACACATCTAGCAAAAGCTCCCCCTGGACAAAAGCACACTCAAGATACCAAATGAGCTCCTTAGGGCAAAAGAAGCACACAAACTCCCCCTTGACCAAAGAAGCTTTAAACCAAAGAAACCAATGAGATGCACTCTTTCTCCCCCTTGGAAGTAGATGGATGAAAATGGAATGAAATGCACATCTCTCCCCCTTGTTGACACAAGTAGCTCATCAAACATCAACAACTCAAGATCCGGCTACAAATGCCATGAAATGCAAAATGAGTGTAGAAGCTTCATACTTAGAGCTAAGACAATGAATGGATGCTCTAAGTGATGTGATCCTGTGAGAATAGGAAAAGCTGTACGTGCCCAACAAAGACTCAAGTTGAGCTTAAGATCACTTTAGAAGCTATTTTAGAGAGCATATCATGTGAGAGCAGAGAAAGGGTATCACCTCCTAGAGCCAACTAAACATGGCAAACAAGATATGATCTATCTCAAAGCAATCTCATGTATAGCAAGTAGAACTATCCCTAGCAAAGTTCATACAACAAGCCAATGAGCCAACTGAATGTTTTTTTTTCAAATTTCAGAGTTTTGCAGCCAATTTTCAGTTTTAGGCACATTTAAGTTGTATGCGAGTGGTTGTCAGCAAAATGATGCCACTGCTTACCAACCAGGCGAAGTCAAAGGACTTGACACACCAGTTTTGGTCATACACGACACCGCTGAAGTATCAACCCATATGGGAAGCAGTCTCGAACACACGGTGAAGTGCTCACAATGCAGACCCAACTCGATCTTTCTAATTCACAAAACAGAGAGCAATTTCATTTTAGATATTAATCATGGTGCTCAAAGGTAGTGAATGAAACAATGAAGAGCCATAGTTACAAGCTATATACAAGACAACCAAGAAGGATCTTCAAAAGCCTACACATGCTAGTGCCATTTCAGAGGTGACATGGGGAATTTAAATTCAGTTTTAAAGCTTTTCTAACTTAGCTCTATTGCATATCATTTAGATCAAAAAGAGTCTAAGTTAGACAACACCATAGACACATAAAGCACCTCAAACAGAGCATAGATTCATTATAACATCTATAAGTATGAAGCTTGAAATGAACTATGTCACAAATGCAAATGAGATGCACAATGCAATGACACCAACTAACACTAACAAGACACCAATTGAGAAGAAGGACAAAGAAAATACAAAAAGAACCAAAAAGAACTATGATACACAAAACTTTCCTCCTCTAAAAAGGAAAGCAAACACCCAACTCACCCCGAAGGCGAGAAAACACAGCTTGATCCAAAGGCTTTGTGAGAATATCCGCAAGCTGGTTGTGGGTCTCGACATGCCGGAGGTCAATGTCGCCCTTCTCATAATGATCTCGCAAGAAATGAAAGCAGACCTCAATGTGCTTGGTCTTTGAATGAAGCAAAGGATTTTTGGCCACACTAATTGCACTCGTGCTATCGCAAAGCAGAGGCACCTTAGTAAGCTCAAGACCGAAATCTTTCAAAGTGGCAATCATCCAAATCAACTGCGAGCAACAGCTAGCCGCAACAACGTACTCAGCTTCGCACGTCGACTGTGCCACGCTAGATTGCTTGCGAGAAGACCAAGAAACCAAAGAAGACCCGAGAAACTGGCAATTCACAGAAGTGGACTTCCGATCAAGTCGGCAACCGGCAAAGTCGGCGTCAGAATAACCGCAAAGCACAAGAGAGGAAGAGGTGGAAAACCAAAGACCAAATTCGGGAGTGAAGTGCAAGTACCTCATGATGCGTTTCACCGCCTTCTTGTGCGAAGTCCGTGGGGACGCCTGAAAGCGAGCACACAGGCATATGATGAACTGAATGTCCGGCCGGGTCGCCGTCAGGTACAGAAGTGACCCGATCATGCTGCGGTACTCGGTCTGGTCCACCGCCTCTCCTTCCTCGTCTGCATCCAAGGAAGTAGTAGTTGACATAGGCGTCGAGAGGGGTTTTGCCTCGCCCATGTCAAACTTCTTCAAGATATCCTTTGTGTACTTGCCTTGGTGCAGAAACGTCCCTTCCCGGGTTTGCTTGATTTGCAACCCGAGAAGGAAAGTCAACTCTCCCATCATGCTCATCTCAAATTCCCTGCTCATAAGATCTGCAAACTTGACAACAAGAGCATGAGAAGAACCACCAAAGATGATATCATCCACGTATATTTGGACAAGGAGAGTGTCTTTGCCTTGCTTGAGGAGAAACAACGTCTTATCTACCGATCCCATTTTAAAACCCTTAGAAAGCAAAAAGGTTTTTAGCCTATCATACCATGCTCTAGGTGCTTATTTCAAACCATACAAAGCTTTGTGAAGTTTAAAAACATGGTTTGGAAACTTGGGATTTTCGAAACCGAGAGGTTGTTTAACATAAACTTCCTCCTCTATGTAGCCGTTTAAGAACGCACTTTTAACGTCCATTTGAAAAAGTATAAACCCTTAGAAGCCGCAAAAGCTAGAAGGATTCTAATTGCCTCTAAACGAGCTATGGGAGCAAAGGTTTCCTCATAGTCTATTCCCTCCTTTTGACAAAAGCCTTGAGCTACCAACCTAGCCTTGTTGCGCACTACCACCCCGTCCTCGCTTTGTTTATTTTTGAAAACCCATTTGGTACCTATGGCGTGGCAACTAGGTGGTGGAGGAACTAAGACCCAAACGCGGTTTCCCTCAAAGTTTTCTAACTACTCATGCATGGCATTAACCCAATCTGGTTCCATCAAAGCGTGTCCAACATCCCGGGGCTCAAAAGAAGTGACAAAAGCCGAATGAGCAAAGTGAGAGATATAGGACCTGGACCGCGTGACTCGACGGTCAATGTCGCTGATGATGTTCTCTGTTGGGTGCTGCCACTAGATGTGGCGGGGAGCCTGCTTGGACGAAGTGGCCTCCCCCTCGACAGTAGCTGGATCTCCCTCAGGTGCAACATGCACCGACTGAGGAAGCTGCTCAAACGACCCCCATGTAGAGGAAGTAGTCGGATCGGGACCATGAGCCGAAGTGGACATCGCAGGGTCGACGGGGGCAGCCAGTGGAGTTGGCTCCGGATCATCCCAATCGGCATCATCCTGCTCCTCCTCCACAAAGATGCTAGTGTTTACCTCATCATCACTTGCAAGCTCAAAAGCAGTGGACACACAGGGCATAGTCTCATCGAAGGTAATCCCACAAGTCTCCATTACTTGGTTAGTCTCAAGGTTAAGTGCACGATAAGCATGAGAGTGAGTAGAATAACCAAAAAAGATACCGTCAGAAGACCGTGATTCAAATTTATCCAACTTACCGCCCTTTTTGAGGATGAAGCACCTGCACCCAAACACCCGTAGGTGACTTACCTTGGGTGTTCTCCCAAATTGCAACTCATAAGAAGTCTTCTTCTTGAAAGCTCGGAGGAAAATGCGATTGGAAACATAGCAAGCAGAACTGAGTGCTTCGTCCTGGCCATCTCAACAAGGGTCCGATTCTTGCGCTCAACAACACCGTTCTGCTGGGGAGAGTGAGGAGAGGAAAACTAGTGATCGAGACCCAAAGAAGAACAAAGAGTTGCAAAGTGAGCATTCTTGAATTCTGTGCCATTGTCAATGCGGATAGCTCTCATGACATTCTTAGGTAGCTCATTTTGCAATCTCAAAATCAGATCTCGAACAAGTGGAAAAGCCTCATCCTTACTCTCCAAAAAGAACACCCAAGAGTATCTCGAGTAGTCATCAACGACCACAACCACATACCACTTCCCTCCTTCCGACCTAACCCGAGCTGGACCAACTGTGTCCATGTGTAATAGCTCGCCGGTCGAGTGGTCATGATCTCCGTCACAGGAGGATGGGAAGCAGCAACCATCTTGCCATGCCTGCAAGGATGGCAAACCAAATCCTTCTCGAACTTCAGCTTTGGCAATCCTTGGATAAGGTCCATTGAGTTAAGCCTTGCAAGCAAGTCAAAACTCAAGTGTCCCAATATCCTATGCCACTTCCAAAGCTTGGAAGGAGAACGGGCAAGAAGACAACGAGAAGGTCCGGAAGAGATAGAAAAATCCGCACGAAAAACCTCCCCGAAGGGTAAAATCAGGCAAACAAGCTCACCACGAGAGTCCAAAATCCGAGAGAGATTAGGCTTGAAACTCACTTCAAAACCGTCATCAAGGAGTTGTGAAACCGAAAGAAGGTTAAAATGCAAATTCGCAACCAAAGCAACATCCTTGAGGACAAAAGAAGAGTTCACTTGGATGGACCCTCAGAAGACAACCTTACCTTTACTCTTGTCCCCGAATGTAATGTACTCGGTGTGGCGCATGGGGTCGAGGCTGGAGAACCACTTGGCACTTCTGGTCATATGGCGTGAACATCCGGAATCCACAAGCCAAGTCTCCTCCAGTCCTCCTTCCTACATCAATAATAAGACATAGGGTGAGCAAATGGACCAACACTGGGGTTAGTAAACAGTGAAGGATACCAATGTTGTTCCACTTGCCCAAAAAAATGGGTTAGGAGAAAAACCAAACATCTCTTGCCCACGGAGGGATAGCGATCACCACGATAGGAAAAATGTGGTCCGCTAGAGAAGGGTGGAGTAAAACCACCGCCACGAGGCCCGTAGTCGTATGGGTCACGACCGGTACCCCATCGGGCACGACCACCACATGGTCTCACCTCCTGAGGCCTAGCACCTTGAGGCATTGTACCTCTAGGCCTAGAAGTGCGCCTCTGAACTTCCGGTTCACGCACCCCAACTCATGGGTGGTACATGTCCCGGTTGTTCAACTCAACCTGCCTCCGATCATCTCTCTTCCTCCTAAAGCAAAACTCAGCCAAGTGCCCATCCCGCTCACAATACTGAGCATGATACCTCACCAGACTCTTGGTAGGCACTTTCTTGTTGGGTTGGGTGGCTCTAGCTTTCTTAGGAAGGGAATCACTAGAGATGTCTGGCAGTGTGTCAAGTGGGTTGCGAAGATGGTTCGGTTTTGCAATCCACACTTGCTTTTGTGGAGTGGTTTTGGGTGGCTCTTCAAACACACCATCTCTCACAGGAAACTTAGAGGGGTTGGTAGCCTTAGGTGGAGTTATCTTGGTAAGCTTGGGAGTTGGTGGGTTTCTCATTCTCGCTCAAACCACTGCACTCACCGATATTACCGAACAAGCTATCGTCCTTCCCACCTATAGCAAAGCCTACTCCCGTGCTGCCAGCCCTTTTGCATTGAATAAGCATCATCCCCAACTGCGGCTCTCGGCAAGACACCCAGTTCAAAATGGACCGAAGGTATGTGTTTTCTTCCTCGGTACTCATCTTGTCGTGTCTGCACGACACGATCTCAAGCTCCAAAGCCTCAAAGCGATCCGACTCTCTAGTGTTATCTGAGCTGACCTTCTCTAGCACAACAATCCTAGCACCTCTCTGTGCCAGCTCAGAACGCAAGCCTAAGCAAGACTTGCACGCACCAAGTAAGCTAGGCCTAGCCTTCAGCTCACTGACCTCCTCAAGTAGAGTGCTATACTTGTCCTGGAGAGTGACAAGATCAGACATGTGAATGGCGCAAGCATCAAACTCTACCTCCTCGGTAACCACCACTGATGCCTTAGCAAAATCTAGCTCATGAAGCACGCTAAGATATTTTGCCTTAAAGTCGTTCCTCTCACAAGCGGCACGCTTGAGCAACGCATCTTGACTCATCAATGTGTCATTCAGAGACTCAATCTTGAGAGAGAGGGACTCGATGGTGGGTGATACCTTGGGTGTGTCGGAGTCATAGTCGTAGTCGAGGCCTTCCTTGCGCTTGCCGACCTTGCCTTCTTCAATCGCCATGGTGCAAAAGCCACCGTGCTTGGCGTCGGCGTAGAAGCATAGCCTGTTGAGCTTGTCCTCAACCTTTCCCTTGGACTCATCATCGCTCAAAGAAGCACCTCCGTCAGAGGAGGCATCGATGTCGCTGAGGGAGGCGAGGAAGGCTCGGTGCTTGGCCTTCACCTTGTGGATCACATTCTTGGAGGACCTTCGGTGGTAGCCACCCTTGGGCTTGTGCTTGTCCTCAAAGTGGTGCTCGTGCTTGTCCTTGCGCTTGGTGAAGTCACCCGTAGCTTTCTTGGGGAATTTTGCGATGAAGTGATCCTCATCACTGCAATGGTAGCACCCCTTGGCTGAGCCACCACCCCGACGGTTCAAACGGTTGTTGTGAAACCGTGAGAACTTAGTGATGACCAAAGCCAGCTCATCATCTCTAAGAGCCTCCACTTGATCCTCTGTCACATAAATCAAAGACAAAGCGAACAAAGAGTGTGAAGGGTCAGAGGAGGAAGAAGACGTATCGCCGGGGCCAGAAACCAACGCCCTAGAGGGTTTCGACGGGTTTTCAAGCTTGGCCCGGGTCTGGTAGTCAATCTCCGAGGACTTGAGCTTGCTGAACAACTCGTCCACGGTTAGGGCGTCATAGCCTGGTGACTCCTGAATGGCAGCCACCTCAATCTCCCATACCTTTCGATCAAGAGCATGCAAAAGTTTGATAGCCATCTCATGATCATCATAAGGCAAGATGGCTCGATTAGCACACATCTTGTTGACGATAGATTGGAAGCGAGTGAACATCCCGTCAACAGATTCGCCGGCCAACTGAGCAAAGTTCTCATACTCTCTACGGTACGTGTCGAAGAGTCTAGACTTGATCTGAGGGTTGCCCTCATGATATCGCACAAGTGTTTGCCAGATCTCCCGTGCCGTAGTGAGACTCGAAACTCGCTCAAACTCAGGAAGAGACAAGCTTGAGAAGAGGATGCTACAGGCTCTTGCGTTTGACGCATGTTGCGTGATTTGCCGCTCATTAATCCGAGCGCCAAGAACCACGTAGTCAACACTCTCACAAATCTCGCAAAACTTCGTATCAAGCCCTTAGAGGTAAGCGGACATGCACACCTTCCAATAGGCGAAGTTTGTTCCATTGAA
Source organism: Microstegium vimineum (assembly GCA_022036555.1). NCBI lineage: Eukaryota > Viridiplantae > Streptophyta > Magnoliopsida > Poales > Poaceae > Microstegium > Microstegium vimineum. The sequence goes on along the minus strand of CM039120.1, from coordinate 33,935,806 downwards.
GAATGGAGGTTTGCCAGCACCTCGCTCCATGTCGCCTTCGCAGATCAAGATCCGTGTAAGGTGGATTGATCCTTAACCGGCTTTGATACCAATTGAAGGACCGAGAACGGCGACCAGAGGGGGGGGGTGAATGGGAGCCTCAAATTTCTCTCCAAATGTTCAGACGAAATCGGAGAAATGAAAGCTCACCGGCAGTGGAGGAAAACTCAATGGAAACCCCAAAAACAAAGTTCTCAACCCCTATGGAAAAGAGGCAAGAACCTCGGCAAAAACAGGCGAAACCAGCAACCAAACAGAGGCTCCGGACCAGGTGGGACACAGCCACCAGACTATAGCGAGTAGTCCGGAGCTCAGGTCCGACGTCTTCACCCGCTGAGACAGAAGAACACAGTGAGCACCCTAGCTCCGGACCAGAGGCTCCGGACTAGTCCGATGCCACCTCTAGACCAAGGAAGGTGGTCCGATGCTCACTTGCCAGACAATCCAGTAAGTACCTTGCCTCCGGACCTGACCACCGGATTACCCCATCGGACCAAGGAGAGAGGTCCGACGCATGGTAGCGTTTCTCAGCAGAGCCACCAGACCACTCGTCAAAGGTCCGGAGCTCAAAAACTGAGAGGTCCAGAGGGTGGTCTGACACCCCTTGCTGCTTGACACGTGAAAGGTCAAGACCACCGGACCACTCGCTATGGTCCGGAGCTTGGAGGTCAGGAGGTTCGACGCTCACAGGCAGAAAACTGTTCTTCGCGAAAATGAACTTCTCTCCGCCAAATCTTCCCAAAACTCAACCAAATGAACTCCAACTACGACCAAAATTTGTAGGCATGCTCCTTGTGCAGTTGGGGAGCTATCCCGAAGAAATCATCGCTCAATTTGGAGAGGATGAATGAGAACACTCGGATTTGGGGGAGAAAAGGCAAAACGAAGAACGCCGCAAAGATATAGCCCGATCTTCGCACTCGTGAGGTTTGAGGTGAATTCCTTCGGTGAAAAGATGCTCCTCACGAATACGAACAACTTGGTTCAAGAGAATTTCGCAAAGCTACTCCCTACAAAGAGAAATCATCTCGGGAAAAAGAGAGAGCAAAACCAAAACGCGAAGAACACAAGCAAAACGCGGACACAATCACGAAATCGAAGCCACGATGGCTAACGGAGGTTATGGCCTCTGATTCCTCGCAACAATCTCAAGTTCTTACAAAGGTTAGTGGAAACAACCTAGGGATCTCATGAACTAGAGAGAGGGTAGAGAGAGAGAGTTGGGGCAAATGATTAGGGTTCAAGAGATAGGATGAGGATACCCCTTCATCCCATATTTAACAGGGCTTTGGCTATTTCCCAAAGACCCCCCTAGATACATGAGTGAACTACCTAGCCTAAGCATTGCAGTCCAAGCTCCGGAAAATATCTTCCTCGATTTGAATGGACGGCCCCGCTTCCTGCGAGGAGTTGTTGTCACCTCGACGCAACCTCTAGGATTCCGCCACGTGCCATCCCCGCTTCCTCGGAAGCTCCACCTAGGTTTTGAGGCCCAAACCTAGGAAACCCGCCACCAGTAGCTTTGGGCTCAACTATCAAACCTTGAGTTTTGAGGCCCAAACTCGGAAACCGTCCTCGGATGGTTTTGAGGCCGAAACCACCAAAGCACTCGACTCGAGCCACCTTGTCCTCGCCCGGTTGGACTCCAAGTCCCCTGAGCCACCGCTCGACTCGCGCGTCCACCATCTTGACTCGGCCGACTCGGTCTACTTCCATGTCTTCTCGCACTCGCCGGTGCCAAGCACTAGCCACCACAGCTAGTCTGCCGGCGCCCATGGTCCCTCGATCCGAGCTCCGCTTCCGCCCTTCACCGCTCTCAGTCCATCGGCACGACAAGCCTCTACTCGACCTTCTCCACGCCATTGACCACTGTCACTAGGCTTAGCACCTGCACACCACAAGCCGATAGACATGCACAGACTTGCTTTCACAAGGGGTTAGGGTAAGCCATTCAAACTGAAACACTCATGTGTTGGACGATCACTCATCATAAAGCTAAACATACATGTGTACTTATCCACCATGTGTTCACAATTTGGTTGTGTTTTGGAAGGATTTGGTGGAGAGAAAACCAGTTTCGTGGGCTTCAGCAGTTCTGCTCGGGACCTCCGGACTAGGCTCCGGACCACTTCCATTGGTCAGGTGGTCATTGGTCAGGCAGGCTATAGTCTAGTGTCTCTACGAGAGAGCTCCGGACTAGGCATCGTACTACTTAGTTTTTGTGCTTCGGACCATCGACAAATGGTCCGGTGGTTCTGCTGAGGGAGTCAGCTGAGCATCCCCATGCGTCGGACCAGTCTGCTTAGTCCGACGGTTGAGTCCGGAGGAAGGGTCCTTACTGTGTTGTTTCACGCAAAGGCAGGAGTGAGCACCGGACTACTTTCCTTGGTCCGGAGGTGGCGTCGGACTAGTCCGGAGCTTCGAGGCCGGAGGTCAGGTGCTCCCTACGTGGTTTTGTCCCAACGGGTGAAGGCATCGGACCAGCCACCGAACCACTGGTCATTGGTCCGGAGGTCTAGGATGAAGTGGTCCGAAGCCTCCTTTTGGTTTGCTGTTTTCGCCTGTTTTTCCTAGGTTCTTGCCTCTTTTCCATAGGGGTTGAGAACTTGGGTTTTGGGGTTTCCGGTGGGATTTCCTCCACTGCCGGTAAGCTTTTATTTTCGGTTGAGCACCAAACAACTGGGTTTGATTTTTGGTAAGAGTGGCCCGAATATTTCGAGAGAAATTTGAGGCTCCCATTCATCCCCCTCTGGCCGCTGTTCTTGGTCCTTCAATTGGTATTACAAGGTTCTTGATCCACGAAGGCGACATGGAGCAAGGTGTTGGCAAACCTCCGTTTTTCGATGGAACAAACTTCTCCTACTGGAAGGTGCGCATGTCCACCTATCTACAAGGAGTTGATTCGAACATTTGGGAGATTTGTGAGAATGAGGTCTATTGTGTTCTTGCGGCTCATGTTGACCCTCTCTCGATTTCTCAACACAACGCAAACAACAGAACACGTAGTATTTTCTTCTCGAGTCTGTGTCTTCCTGAGTTTGAGCGAGTCTCGAACCTCACTACGGCGAGAGAGATCTGACAAACACTTGTGCGATATCATGAGGGTAATCCTCAGATCAAGTCTAGGCTCTTCGACACATAGCGTAGGGAGTACGAGAACTTCGTAAAGTTGGCCGGTGATTCTGTTGACGGGATGTTCACTTGCTTCCAATCTATTATCAACGAGATGCGTGCTAATCGAGCCTACTTTCCTTATGAGGATCATGAGATGGCTATCAAGCTTTTGCATGCTCTTGATCAGAAGGTGTGGGAGATGAAGGCAGCTGCCATTCTGGAGTCACCGGGCTATGATGCCCTAACCGTGGACGAGCTGTTCAGCAAGGTTAAGTCCTCGGAGATTGACTACCAGACCCGGGCCAAGCTTCAAAACCCGTCGAAACCATCTATGGCATTGGTTTCTAGCCCTGGCGGTACGTCTTCTTCCTCCTCTGACCCTTGACACTCTTTGTTCGCTTTGTCTTTGATGTCTTTGACAGAGGAGCAACTGGAGGCCCTTGGAGATGACGAGCTAGCCCTAGTCATAACTAGGTTCTCTCAGTTTCACAACAACCGTTTGAACTGATGACGTGGTGACTCGGCCAAGGGGTGCTACTGTTGCGGTGATGAGGATCACTTCATCGCAAACTACCCCAAGAAAGCTGCGGGCGACTTCACCAAGCACAAGGACAAGCGCGAGCACCACTTTTAGGACAATCACAAGCCCAAGGGCGGCTACCACCGAAGGTCCTCCAAGAAGGTGATTGACAAGGTGAAGGTCAAGTACTGAGCCTTCCTCGCCTCCCTCAGCGACATTGCGAACACATGGTGGATAAGTACCCATGTATGTTCATCTTTATGATGAGTGATAGTCCAACACGTGAGTGTTTCAGTTTGAGTGGCTTACCGTAACCCCTTGCGAAAGAAAGTCTTTGCATGTCTATCGGCTTGTGGTGTGCAGGTGCTATACCTAGTGACAGTGGTCAATGGTGTGGAGAAGGTCGAGTAGAGGCTTGCCATGCCGATGGACTGAGAGCGGTGAAGGGCGGAAGCAGGGCTTGGACCGAGGGACCATGGGCGCCCGCGGACTAGCTTGGTGGCTAGTGCTTGGCACCAGCGAAGTGCGAGAAGACATGGAGGTAGACTGAGTCGACCAAGTCAAGACGGTGGACGCGCGAGTCGAGCGGAGACTCGGGGGACTCGATGTCCGACCGGGCGAGGACAAGGTGGCTCGAGTCAAGCGGTTTGGTGGTTTGGGCCTCAAAACCATCCGAGGACGATTTTCGAGTTTAGGCCTCAAAACTCGGGGTTCGGTAGTTGAACCCAAAGCTACCGGTGGCGAGTTTGCTGGGTTTGGGCCTCAAAACCTAGGTGGAGCTTCCGGGGAAGTGGGGATGGCACGTGGCGGAATCCTGCACATTGCGTCGAGGCGACGGCAACTCCTGGCAGGAAGCGGGGCCGTCCATTCAAATCGAGGAAGATATTTTCCGGAGCTTGGACTGCAATGCTTAGGCTAGGTAGTTCACTCAATGTATCTAGGGGGGTCTTTGGGAAATAGCCAAACCCCGATAAGTAGGTTGTGAAGGGGTATCCCTCATCCCACCTCTTGAACACCTTTCATTAGCCCCAACTCTCTCTCTCTAACCTCTCTCTAGTTCATGAGGTCCCTAGGTTGTTCTCTCCAACCTTTGTAAGGATTTGCACTTTGTTTTCGGTGGGAATCGGAGGCCTTACCCTCCGTAATCCATGGCGGCTTTGATTACTTGATCGCGTCTCTTGTTTTGCTTGTGTTCACGTTTTGCTTTTGCTCCCTCTTTGTTTCCAAGATGAAATCTCTTTATAGGGAGTAGCTCTTGCAATTCCGTTTGAACCAAGTTGTTCGTAATCGTGACGAGCATCTTTGCACCGAAGGGTTTCTCCTCAAACCTCACGAGTACGTAGATCGGGCGATTTCTTTGCGGCGTTCTTCGTTTTGCCTTTTCTCCCCCAAATCCGAGTGTTCCCATTTATCCTCTCAAAATTGAGCGATGATTTCTTCGGGACAGCTCCCCAACTGCACAAGGATGATGCCTACAAAGTTTGGTTGCAGTTGGAGTTCATTTGGTTGAGTTTTGGGAAGATTTGACGGAGTGAAATCGGTTTTCGTGGGTTTTCTATGCGTTGTTCGTGAGCTCCGGACCACCCTCCGGACCACTTTGGACAAGGCTCTGGACCATAGGCGAGTGGTCCTGTGGTCTGGCCCAAAGTCTGCAGAGCAGCCCCTAGCTCCGGACCAAGCTGCGGACTAGTCCTATGGTACCGTCGGACCACTAGTCCGGAGGTTAGGAGCTAACTACGTTGGCTGATTTTGAGAAGAAAAAGCGTCAAACCACCCGTCGGACCACCCACCGGACCATAGCATCGGACTATAGAGAGTGTGAAGAATCATGGCCCTAGTTGGTTTCGGTGATTAACGACAATTAGAGATTATTATGGCTAACATGTTTTTTGCAGAGGCTATGCGTAGCTTAGCCATAGTGATCAAGGAGAATGGGCTCTAATGGTCATCACTTAGACCCCAAGATGGATATCGTTTTGGTTTTTAAGGAGACATAATGAAGACCCTAGAATGATAGGCTAAGTGCCATAAGGAGATGAAGGGCACTTAGAATTAGATAGGGCTTCTCTTTTTACCTTTGACCGTACTATTAAGAGGGGTTGAGATTAGTAGCTTGACTTAGGAAAGCTTCATGTTTTAGGTGTGGTGCACACTTGACTTCCTTAGCTCTAAGCAAGCCTATGGTGACCGTAAGATAGCCTAGAACAACTTCCATATTCATCGCGACGAAAAATGGAGTTGTCAAAATCGTTTTCTGGGCGTCGGACGCTCCTGGAAGGGGCGTCAGACGCTGTCCGTCGTGTCGGACAAAGGCGCCGGACGCTGGGTGATTGAGTCCACAGCGTCCGTCGGCCTTCCAGAAGGGTTGTTTTCTGGCTAAGTTTTTCAGGGTCCGTCGGACGCTGTCCGTCGGCCAGGCGTCGGACGCTGGGAAGAGCGTCCGTCGACCTTCCAGAGAGGGTGTTTTTCAACCCTAGCCAGAACTCAGCGTTGGACGCTGTGGTTGAGCGTCCGTCGCCCAGTGACGTAGCGTCCGTCGCTGGGAATAGTGTGTCAGAACTAGCCGTTAGACAGAGGCGTCGGACCGTCCGTCGCCTCAACTATGAATAGAAACTAGCTGTTGGGCATGCGACGGACCGTCCGTCGCCTAGTCGACGGAGCGTCCGTCGCCAACTTAAATTGCCATCCCGAGGCAGTTTTCAGAGGGTCTATTTATAGCCCCTCCCACTTCTCTCCCACCTAGCCTTTGCTCATTTGAGTTGCTGAATTTGTTGAGAAGGTTGGGAAGAGAGCAAGAGCCCTAGAGAGAGAGAGAGTGATTCGCGAATCCATCCATCCTCTCTCTAGTTCATCCAAGAGTTCAAGTGTGCATCCTCTAGTTGTGAAGCTTGAGTGAGTCAAGCGAAGATTGAGGCTTGTTACTCTTGGTGATCGACATCACCTAGACGGTCCGGTGGTGCTCGGAGGAAGGTGATCGCCGGAAGATTGTCGGCGGCCCTTCTCCATCGACATTGTGATCGGTTGTGGGCGATTCACCGAGCCGGAGTGGCAAAGAATCAGCCCGTAGAGAGCACTCATCCCTTGCTCGGGATTGAGGGGGAGATATACCTTGCGAGGTGCTCCAACGAGGACTAGGGGGGAGTGTCGACTCCTCGATACCTCGGCAAAACATCGTCGTGTCAAGCATCTCTTTCCCTAGCTCTTTATTACCGCATTACTTTCCGCACTTGTCTTTCATCTCTACTAGAATTGTGTAGGAAGTTTTCGCTTTCCATTGACTTGCTACCGCTTTCTAGCTAGGACACACAAGCGGTAGGCACTAGGGGGTTAATTGGCTCTTTATAGGTTTAATTCTTGTTTAGAAATTAAAAAGAGCCCAATTCACCCCCCTTCTTGGGCATCTTGATCCTTTCAGAGTGGTCCTGTGGTGTGGCTGAAAAACTACAGCAGGGACCCTAGCTCCGGACCACTCGTCTTGGTCCTGTGGTCACTGACAGAAGTAGTCCTGTGCTCATTTCTCTCTTGTCCGGACTCCGAATCAAGTTCTGTTTGTTGCTTTGGATTCGTATTCACGTAAGGAACATGATTAGGTACTTTTGAGACCAGTTCTCATAAGTATTTTTGGGTGTGTTCTTGCCTCTTCTCTCTAGGGGTTGAGAGTACCACCCTCGGTGTATCGGTTTCGAGTTCATGGCTTCGTTTGTTCTCCATCTTCTTCGATCGCTCCGCTGCACCTTTAGGGGTCTTCCTAAGGTGTCCACCTAATTGTTAGGTCATGTGCGAGTCAGCTCTTCCGAGGTCAAGTTTTGGGTGTGAATTTGGGACAAGGGCCAAGTCTTTGAGTTGGATTTTATTTGGCTCCCATTCACCGCCCCCTCTGGTCGCCGTTCTTGGTCCTTCAATTGGTATCAAAGCCGGTTAAGGATCAATCCACCTTACACGGTTCTTGATCCGCAAAGGCGACATGGAGCGAGGTGCTGGTAAACCTCCTTACTTTGATGGAACCAACTTTGCCTATTGGAAGGTGCGCACGTCCGCTTACCTCCAAGGGCTTGACACAAAGTTTTGGGAGATTTGTGAGAATGAGAACTACGTGGTTCTTGAGGCTCGGATCACCGATGCCCAGGTTACGAAGCATGCGTCAAACGCAAGAGCCCATAGCATTCTCTTCTCTTGTCTGTCTCTTCCGGAGTTTGAGCGGGTTTCGAGTCTTACTACGGCACGGGAGATCTGGCAAACACTCTTGAGATATCATGAGGGCAACCCTTAGATCAAGTCCAGACTCTTCGACACATACCGTAGAGAGTACGAGAACTTTGCTCCGTTGGCCGGCGAATCTGTTGATAGGATGTTGACTCACTTCCAATCTATCGTCAACAAGATGCGTGCCAATTGGGCCAACTTGCCTTATGATGATTATGAGATGGCTATCAAGCTTTTGCATGCTCTTGATCGGAAGGTATGGGAGATGAAGGTGGCTGCCATTCAGGAGTCACCGGGCTATGATGCCCTGACCGTGGATGAGCTGTTCAGCAAGCTCAAGTCCTCAGAGATTGACTACCAGACCCGAGCCAAGCTCGAGAACCCGTCGAAACCATCTATGGCATTGGTTTCTGGCCCTGGTGGTACGTCTTCTTCCTCCTCTAACCCTGCACACTCCTGGTTCACTTTGTCTTTGATTTCTGTGACAGAGGATCAAGTGGAGGCTCTTGGAGATGATGAGCTGGCTTTGGTCATCACCAAGTTCTCACGGTTTCACAGCAACCGTTTGAACTGTCGGCGTGGTGGCTCAGCCAAGTGGTGTTACCATTCCGGTGATGAGGATCACTTCATCGCAAACTGCCCTAAGAAAGCTGCGGGTGACTTCACCAAGCGCAAGGACAAGCGCGAGCACCACTTCGAGGACATGTACAAGCCGAAGGGTGGCTACAACCGAAGGTCCTCCAAGAAGGTGATCGACAAGGTGAAGGCCAAGCACCAAGCCTTCCTCGCCTCCCTCAGCGACATCGATGCCTCCTCCGACGGAGGTGCTTCCTCAAGAGATGATGAGTCGAAGGGAAAGGTTGAGGACAAGTTTAACGGCCTATGCTTCTACGCCGACGAAAGCACGGTGGCTTTTGCACCATGACGATTGAAGAAGGCAAGGTTGGCAAGCGCAAGGATGGCCCTGACTATGACTATGACTCCGACACACCCGAGGTATCACCCACCATTGAATCCCTCTATCTCGAGCTTGAGTCTCTGAACGACACCTTGATGAGTCAGGATGCGTTGCTCAAGCGTGCCGCGTGTGAGAGGAACGATTTTAAGGAGAAGTACCTTAGCACACTTCATGAGCTAGAGTTTGCTAAGGCACAAGTGGTGGTTACCGAGGAGGTAGAGTGTGATGCTTGCGCTATCCACATGTCTAGTCTTGTCACTCTCCAAGACAAGTATGGCACTCTACTTGAGGAGGTCAGTGAGCTGAAGGCTAGGCCTAGCTTACTTGGTGTGTGCAAGTTTTGCTTAGGCTTGTGTTCTGAGCTGGCACAAAGAGATGCTAGGATTGCTGTGCTAGAGAAGGTCAGCTCAGATAGCACTAGAGAGTCAGATCGCTTTGAGGGTTTGGAGATTGAGATCGTGTCGTGCAGACACGACAAGATGCGTACTGAGGAAGAAAACACATACCTTCGGTCCATCTTGAGCTAGGTGTCTTGTCGAGAGCCGCAGTTGGGGATGATACTTAGCCAATGCAAAAGGGCTGGCAGCACGACAGTAGGATTTGCTATAGGTGGGAAGGACGATAGCATGTTCGGTAAGATCGGTGAGTGCAGTGGTTTGAGCGAGAATGAGAAACCCACCACAACTCCCAAGCTTTCCAAGATAACTCCACCTAAGCCTACCAACCCCTCTGAGTTTCCTGTGAGAGATGGTGTGTTTGAAGAGCTACCCAAAACCACTCCACAGAAGCAAGTGTGGATTGCAAAACCGAACCATCTTCGCAACCCACTTGACACACTGCCAGACATCTCTAGTGACCCCTTTCCTAAGAAAGCTAGAGCCACCCAACCCAACAAGAGAGTGCCTACCAAGAGTGTGGTGAGGTACCATTGTGAGTATTGTGAGCGGGATGGGCATTTAGCTGAGTTTTGCTTTAGGAGGAAGAGAGATGATCTAAGGAAGGTTGAGTTGAACAACCGGGACATGTACCACCCACAAGTTGTGGTGCGTGAACCGGAGGTTCAGAGGAGCACTTCTAGGCCTAGAGGTACAATGCCTCAAGGTGCTAGGCCTCAGGAGGCGAGACCACGTGGTGGTTGTGCCCAGCCGGGTATCGGTCGTGACCCATACGACTACGGGCCTCGTGGCAGTGGCTTTACTCCACCCTTCTCTAGCGGACCACGTTTTCCCTATCGTGGTGATAGCTATCCCTCCGTGGGGCAGGAGATGTTTGGTTTTTCTCCTTACCCATTCTTTGGGCAAGTGGGACAACACTGGTATCCTTCACAGTTTACTAACCCCAGTGTTGGTCCGTTTGCTCACCCTATGTCTTTTTATTGATGTAGGAAGGAGGACTGGAGGAGACTTGGCTTGTGGATTCCGGATGCTCATGCCATATGACCGGAAGTGCCAAGTGGTTCTCCAGCCTCGACCCCGTTCACCACACCGAGTACATCACATTCGGGGACAAGAGCAAAGGTAAGGTTGTCTCCCAAGGGTCCATCCGAGTGAACTCTTCTTTTGTCCTCAAGGATGTTGCTTTGGTTGCGAATTTGCATTTTAATCTTCTTTCGGTTTTGCAACTCCTTGATGACGGTTTTGAAGTGAGTTTCAAGCCTAATCTCTCTCGGATTTTGGACTCTCGTGGTGAGCTTGTTTGCCGGATTTTACCCTTCGGGAAGGTTTTTCGTGCGGATTTTTCTATCTCTTCCGGACCTTCTCGTTGTATTATTGCCGGTTCTTCTTCCGAGCTTTGGAAGTGGCATAGGAGATTGGGACATTTGAGTTTTGACTTGCTTGCAAGGCTTAGCTCAATGGACCTTATCAAAGGATTGCCAAAGCTATGGTTCGAGAAGGATTTGGTTTGCCATCCTTACAGGCATGGCAAGATGGTTGCTGCTTCCCATCCTCCTGTGACTGAGATCATGACCACTCGACCCGGCGAGCTCTTACACATGGACACAGTTGGTCCAGCTCGGGTCATGTCACACCCGTTTTTAAGAACAAAAACAAGTGCATAAAGGCTCATGTGCACCCCAGGAATAGTCGCACACACGAGTTGACAATTGATAAAAAGTACCATCACAGTGTTTATTACATAGCGAAAAATTATTCATTACATAAATTGAAACAAATAAACTTTAACTAAACGAAGATAACTGCGGAAGCTCCAAAGGGACTGGTTGACTGGTTGACTCCAAGACTAGTACTCATTTCGGTAATCATCAACCCAATCTTCATCTGTGTTGTTTGAATGCAAGGGTGAGCACATACGTACTCAACAAATATAACACGGGGTTTATGAAGCTCAAAAGGATATGCAAGGTTCATAGCGGTAAGCATTTTAAGTAGATCAAATTCATATTAATATCAACAATTACCAAGGTAAATTGCAAAAGCTCAAATATTCATGATCATAAAGTAAATGACAATAATATACAATAATTAAATAACACTTGCATAAGCCACATAGAAGTAAGAACCCAACAATTCTGTGAGTTTTCCGAGCCGCTCGTGTCCGTGAGCACGGCTATCACGATAGTTTATTAACTCTGATCAGAGGTGTACACTTTACCCACGAGTCGTGTATGCCCATTTGCCCGGGTTTGCAACTCCCAAAACACTCCCAAGGTGAGCGGGCAGGGTACACTATGAAACCTTTCAAGGGTTCGTCTAACAGGTTAGGGCCGCCAGGTTTCCATGGCAAGGAGATATAGAGCCAACCTGTCCACGGTCACACTCCTTCGCGGCTGGCCCGAAGATTAGGAACCACACTATACCCGTCTCGGCACACCCCTTTCGCGCCATAAAGGTAACCACTGAACAAGCTAGAAAAGGTCCCCATACTGAGCTAAAGCCAGAGCCATATAGCCCTCGTGGTTGTACTGTATAACCCAGATTTTGCCGACAGATAAGCTCCTATAATCCAATGTTGCTAAAAGGCGAGTTTTACCATTATTGCATATAGTCATTAGCAAATTAAGATCATGAACATCTGGTATGAGCGCTAGCAATACTAATCATATGTGGTGGATCAAAACACAGGTGTCAAGGTATTCAGGATAACAAACACTAGGATCAACTAAGGTAGACAAGGAATCTTCATGCCTATGAGTTATATTAATTGTGAATAGGACAACAAGGATAATCCCATGTTATACTTGCCTTCTTCGAAGAACTCTTGCTGGTCTTGCTGATCTTGATCAAGAAAGAACTCCGGCTCTTCGACGGGAAGCTCAACGTCTATACCGATCAACAAGCAACACCATTCAACCAACAGCAATCATACACGAAGCAAACAAAGCTATGGTTAGAACAGTACACCAACAGTAATAAAATAAGATGAAAGGTTCACAAAACTAATCTACGTAACACTACGATCACATAGACGCTTGAATCACGAAAAACGGAGCGATAACGGAAAAGTTAGGAATTAAATAGGATTTTGAATAGAGCGAGATTAAACCATTACGGAAATAATTTTCTTTGATTTTTAAAAGTAATTAACATAGATGAAAACTGTACTAATGGATAGAGCAAGAAAATACGGATCTAACGCAACTTGAACGGAGCGATTTGGATTAAAAATGAGGGAGTTATAGGATTTTGAATTTGTGTGGCAAAACTGAAATTAAGATTTTCATTTTATTTTCGAATTAAAAGAAATCAGACAAAGTTTACGCTTTCCAAAGGCAAAAGCGTATTCCCAGACTGCGCCATGGACTGCGGGTTGGCACTTAAAGAATTCAGGGGCTCTTTAGCAAAATCCCAGAGCGAAAGGGTATCGGAGATCCTCAGCCGTTGATCTCGGATTGAAGGGCCGGGATTAGAAGGGAGAGACCGAAGAGGTATCTGATGATCTGGACCGTCGGATTTAGAGAGGACGGCCACGATTAGAATCTGGGGGAGGGAGAGAGACTCGGTCGGCGCTCTCAGGGAGGCAGAGAGACGGCGCGGCGGCTCGCCATGGACGCCGGCGCGGAGGTCGGCGGCGCAAGCCGTTAGGGCTCTGCAGGGCACTATTCGATGAACCGAGTGGTCCGGGTGATTGAGGGGGACGGCGCGAACTCACTGAGGGGACTCACGCGGACAGAGTGGGCTCAGAGGCGGCTGCCGACGTGATGGGGCGGCGAGGGCTCCCCTGCGAACAAAGGGGAGGCAAGGTGATCACGCAGAGGCCAAATTAGGTGCGGGGTAGCGATCAAGGGGTCCCAAACCTTGTTCTGGAGGGAGGAATTGACCCGCAAGGACGACAGTGGTGTTTGGCGACGCGTCGAGGCGGTCACGGCTCCCTGCGCGCGGTGACACGACGGTGAAGACCAAGACACGCGAAATTGAGCGCGAGAAAAACTTCACGGGGCTCCAAACCTCGTTCCGATGGAAAGAGAAACGCCAACGGTCACCCGTGAGCTCGCAGTGGCGTTAATGGCGGCGGTGGCGGTGCTCGCGCTCGGAGAAAGCTCTGCGGCTCTGCCAGGCGAGTTGCGGCGGTAATAGATGAGGAAGAGGGAGGCGGCAGGCGTTTTGTAGGAGGCTACCGCGTCCAGGGGCACCAACCGAAGGAAACTCCGAACTCCGCGGGATTGGATTCGATTCGGGTTTCCGCCGGTGGTCTCCGACTCGCACTCGGCAAGAAGAAGAGAGGTGGGGACGATGACGAGTGGGCCCGAGCAGTCTGTGACACAGAAAGAGGAAGGGGAAAGGAGAAACGCGGGCTGACGAGCGGGCCCGGGTAGACAGCGGTACAGAGAGAGGGGAAAGGGGATTCCCGTTCTGGGCCTTCGGCCGGCGGCCCAAGAAAGAGAGGAAGGGGAGGGGCCTGCTCAGCTGGGCCAGGGGAAAGGAGGGAAGGCACTGGGCCGGCGCAGAAGAAAAAAAAGAAAAGGCCTGCGGCCAAGGGGAAAATGGGCCAGATCAGAGAAAGAAAAAGAAAGAGAAAAAGAATTGGTTTTTCCAATTTTCCAGAAATTGAATTTTTCAAATAAACCTCAAAAGAAATTCGAAAAGCAGATCTGAATACTTTTTCAAACCACTCAACTTGAAAACATGAATGCGCCAGCATGAATTGCACCACATGTTTCTACATGAAAATTTTAATATACCGAAACATTTATAGTTTAGTTAAATTGAATGCAAAAACAGAAGAAGCATAATTAAATCATTTTAATGCGTTTCAAAAATATGCAAATTTTGGGTGTTACAAATCTACCCCCCTTAAAGAATCTCGTCCTCGAGATTAGCTGGCTTACTCGAACAACTGTGGATATGTCTTCCTCAAACTCTCTTCTCTTTCCCAAGTTGCTTCTGCCTCTGAGTACCGATTCCACTGTACCTTACACATTTTAATGATTTTGCTCCTAGTTACCCTTTCAGCCGTTTCAAGAATCTTAACTGGATACTCCTCATAGGTCAAATCATCGGCAACATTAAGATCATCCAGAGGTATTTGCTCCTCTGGTATTCTCAAACACTTCTTAAGTTGTGACACATGAAACACATCATGAACTCCAGATAGACTCTCAGGCAGTTCCAACTGATAAGCAACTTCACCATGTCTGGCTAAAACTTTAAACGGTCCGACATACCTTGGTGCTAGCTTACCTTTCATGTTAAACCTCTTTACGCTTCGCATTGGCGATACTTTGAGATAGACATAATCACCAACATTAAAAGACAAGTCTCTCCTTCTATTATCAGCATAACTCTTCTGCCTCGACTGTGCTATTCTCAAACTGTCCTGGATCACTCTCACTCGATCCTCAGCATCTCTAAGTACATCAGCACCAAACACTTGTGTCTCGCCTGTTTGATTCCAAAACAATGGTGTTCTACACTTACGACCATACAGTGCTTCAAACGGTGCCATCTTGATGCTTTGTTGGTAACTGTTGTTGTAGGAGAACTCTGCATACGGCAAACTCTGATCCCAACTAGTACCATACTGTAATGCACAGGCTCGCAACATATCTTCCAATATCTGATTAGTTCTTTCAGTTTGACCATCTGTTTGAGGATGATATGCAGTGCTGAAGTTTAGCTTAGTTCCCAAAGCTCTATGCACACTATGCCAAAAATTTGAAGTGAACTGAGTACCTCTATCAGACACAATCTTCTTTGGAACCCCATGCAAACATACTATCCGTTCCATATACAACTCCGCTAACTGAGCATCATTGTACTTTGTCTTGACTGGTAAGAAGTGAGCTACCTTGGTCAGACGATCAACTATTACCCAAATAGAATCATAACCTCGCTGGGTACGAGGCAACCCAACAATGAAATCCATACCAACTTCTTCCCACTTCCATTCAGGTATCTTCATAGGTTGCAACAATCCAGCAGGTCTCTGATGTTCCGCTTTAACCCTCTGACACGTATCACACAAAGCCACATACTCAGCTACATCTCTTTTCAATCCAACCCACCAAAATTTCTCTTTCACATCCATATACATCTTAGTACTTCCAGGATGAATAGAGTAAGCAGACTCATGAGCTTCACGCAAAACCATTTGTCTTAAAGCTTTATCATCAGGTACACATAAACGATTACCAAACCACAAAGTTCCATTATCATCCATGCGGAAACCAGGGGACTTACCAATTACCAGATTCTCTGCTATCTCCTTTAGTTTCTCATCCTGCAACTGACCTTTTCGGATCTCCTGTTCAAGTGTAGGTTCCATCACCATCTCTGCGGCATTGACAACGAAACCCAAGTTCAAGCGTTCAAACTCATCACACAACTCAGCTGACATGGCTGACATATGTAACCCATGGACTCCACTCTTCCTGCTGAGAGCATCTACAACCACATTAGCTTTCCCAGGGTGATAATGCACATCCAGATCATAATCCTTGATCAGTTCTAACCATCTGCGTTGTCTCAAGTTCAGATCAGACTGGGTGAAAATATATTTCAAACTCTTATGATCAGTATATATGTCACACTTATGCCCAATCAGGTAGTGTCTCCATATCTTCAAAGCATGGACTACTGCAGCAAGTTCTAAATCATGAGTGGGATAATTCAATTCATGTTTCCTCAACTGCCTAGAAGCATAAGCAACAACTCTACCTTCTTGCATAAGAACACATCCCAAACCAGTACGAGAAGCATCACAATAGATAGAGAAACTCTTACTCAGATCCGGCAGTATCAACACAGGTGCTGTAGTCAACCTCTTTTTCAGCTCTTCAAAGTTGGCTTGGCATTTATCAGACCACACAAACTTGGCATTCTTCTCCAGTAAAGTTGTCATCGGCTTTGCGAGTTTTGAGAAGCCTTCAATGAATCTTCTATAATAACCAGCTAAACCAAGAAAACTGCGAATCTCGGTAACACTAGTTGGTGGTTTCCAATTCAATACATCTCTCACCTTGCTGGGATCAACGGAAATACCTCCATTGGAGACAACATGTCCAAGGAAAGAAACTTCCTTCAACCAGAACTCACACTTGCTTCTCTTAGCATACAACCTGTGATCTCTAAGCTTCTGCAATACCATTCTCAGATGTTCAGCATGTTCTTCCTCAGTTTTAGAGAACACCAGTATATCATCAATGAACACAACCACAAACTTATCCAAATACTCCATAAACACCTTATTCATCATGTACATAAAGTATGCAGGAGCATTGGTCAATCCAAAAGACATAACAGTATACTCGTACAGACCATACCTTGTGGTGAAAGCTGTCTTTGGAATATCACTAGCACGAATCTTCAACTGATGATATCCGGAACGAAGATCAACCTTTGAGAACACACAAGCACCTCTCAACTGATCAAACAAATCATCAATTCTGGGCAAAGGATACTTGTTCTTGATGGTAACCTCATTGAGCGATCTATAATCAACACACATCCTCTGACTACCATCTTTCTTATCAACAAAAATAACCGGTGCACCCCATGGTGAAGAGCTAGGACGAATGAAACCTTTTTCCTGCAATTCTTCTATTTGTTTCTTAAGTTCTTCTAGTTCTTTTACCCCCATTCTATATGGTCGTTTAGCTATGGGTGCAGTACCAGGTAATAACTCAATAAGAAATTCAATGTCTCGGTCAGGTGGCATACCTGGCAGTTCATCTGGAAAGACATCCTGGAATTCATTCACCACTGGATCATCCTGATTAGCTCCATCATTGATCTGGTTCACAACGGCTGTCTCTGGCTGCTGCATAACCACATCCACACTGATCTGGTCGCCCCTTGGTGTAACAAGAGATACCGTCTTCTCTTTGCACTGTATCACTGCCTGATGTGCTTTCATCCAGTCCATACCCACAATCACATCAATGCCAGAACTTCTCAGCACAACTGGATTAATCACGAAGTCTACCCCCTTAAGATGAGATTAACTAAGGGGCATTTATGAGCAACTTGTATAGGTCCCCCCGGTGAACTTACTAACATGTGATTCTTCATAGCTATCATGGGTATGCTATGTATGGTAACAAATGCTTGCGAAATAAAAGTATGCGATGCTCCGGAATCAAAAAGAACAGATGCAGGGATGGAGTTGATGTCAAACGTACCCAACATGACTTCCGGGGCCTCCTGAGCAGTAGCGACAGATACATGATTCACCCGTCCAGAGCTAGGAGTTGGTTGGGGTCTTCCTCTGCTGCCACTATCGTTGTTCTGGTTCTGCTTCCTGGGACAACTGTGAGCGTAGTGTCCAGGATCTCCACATCGATAGCATACTCTTGGAGTGCTGGGTTGAGGTGCACTATTCTTAGCTGGAGTAGAACTGGGGGTACCTTGACGCGGAGTGTGGGTTCCACTCTGAAACTGATAAGGCGTGCGCTGTTGATTCTGAGCATTACCTTGCTGGTACTGAGGCCTTTGCTGATTTGGATTGCGATTCCACTGGCTAACAGGCCCTTGGTACCTTTGCTGAGAGCTAGCATGAGAATTGAAGCGGGGGCGAGTATTGCTCCCAGATGACTGTGCTCTCATCTTCCTCTTCTTGTCCATGTCCTTGCGCTCATTGTCAAGCACGATGGCATGGTTCACCAGCGTCTGAAAATTTGGGTACACGTTACCCTTCAACTGCAGTCTAAGATCATAATATATTCCCTTCAGGAAGTGGCGTTGCTTATCTGCATCTTCTCTCACTTCATTAGGAGCATAGCGAGCCAGTTGAGAGAATCTATCATGGTACTCACTGACCGACATCTGCCCCATTCTGAGATTGCGGAATTCCTCTTGCTTGAGCTCAATGATTCCCTCTGGGATATGACGAGCCCTGAAGTCTCTGGAGAACTCATCCCAAGTGATGGCAGGAGCATTCGCAGGACGTGCAGCTTGGTAAGATTCCCACCATGTCTGAGCCACACCTTGCAACTGACCAGAAGCATACAACACCTTCTCCTGGTCATTGCACTGAGCGATGTTGAGCTGTTTCTCCACTGCCCGAAGCCAATCATCTGCTTCCAAAGGATCAGCAGCGTGTGAAAACACCGGAGGATGACCTTGAAGAAATTCCCGGCGCTTGTTGACCGGTGCTACTGCTTGATTCGGTGGGTTCTGCATGAACTGCATCATCACCTGCATGAGCTGTCCCTGCATTGCCATCAGCTCCTCTGTGGACATGGGTGCCGAGGGAGGTGGTGGCGGTGGATTCCTGTTGGAACGAGGCATCTGTGCTCCAAAACACAAGTAATTATGCTTAGAATCATACTTATACCATCAAAGACACATTATATGCAAATCTGAAATTTTCTGGACGAGAGATTCTGACAACACTGCAGTAAAACGGCCATAAAACAAGTTACAGATATCCGATGGAGTTGGTTCTGGACTTTCTGGAAAGGTATTGAAATTATCTACAACTTTGTCTCAACTGACATTCCCAGATTCAGTTGTTAAAATTGCGTAAAACAGCAAAGAACAGATTCTGTTTCAGGTTCCAGACTGCGCAGAAACATCAACTTGCAACAGGCATATCTCTTAAAATATAACAGCTATAAGGGTGATTACAGTTGGAAAAGAACCATGAATGAGTCTAGTTGTCCCCAGTAAAATTTCATGAATTTTGCATCAACGGATCTTGAGATATAACAGAAACACTGACGACTGCTCCAGAAAACAGCAAGGATAGAGACAGGACAAAACCAACCCAACTATATGTATGACATTAACTAATTATTATTAAACCTTGGAAACTTGTAGATATAACCACAAGATATCCAGCAAGCAATAAAAAGATCCAAATCACTCATAGCATCATAACAAATAAACCAAGCACAAAGGATCACATTACACCAAGACTCGATTAACTAGACGCAACGGCGAAACTACTACCGTTCTTTATTACATAAAAGGTGCCTAATTCCTATGGATAGATCTTGATTGCCGAGGAACTTGGGGTCTTCTTTCATGGTTGGAGTTGAGCTAGCTGTGCTTTTAGCGCTTCGTTCTCTTCACAAAGCTTCTCATTGAACTCCTTCTCATACCGCAGCTCTTCTTTCAACTCGTCTGCCACAGTTGCCATCTCACGACCAAATCTTACCACACCTTGCAGTTTTGGTTTTGAATCATCCGCAGGTGCCATGTACCAGGTTCCTCTACTTGGCACAAGGAAAGGAAGATGCTTGAAACCACCATCACTCTTGCCATGTTGATCCCGGTACCGACCGTGATAGCTGATGAATGCTTCAAGGGCAACATCCTCCATAGCCTTTCTAGGAGTGGATCGACTCACGTTGGTCCTGAAGGTTGCATTTACCATATGATGATTGTTTTCAACTTCCCAGATCCAAAGCTCTGCATGCCATTGGGATGGCCTCCGTGGATGCTTGCGTTCCGTGCAGCGGTATTCCAAGGTGGCCTGCATCTCATACAAGCAATTTTCCAAAAACATCTCTATCAGATCCTGGAAGGGATAGTGACGGTTTGGCAGTATGGCATGAGTCTCTTCAGTCCAATCTGTCAAAGGGACGTCTTCTGGTGCTGGCTTCATCTGAACTTCTTTCTCTATGTCCTCATCCTGAAAGGCTCCCACTCTTGACTCTGCATCAGAAATCTCCATCTCTTCAACTGGTCGAAGCCGCCTAGGGGTGAACAAAGCACTGTACTCCGCAGTTGTCATCCTGTTGTTCTGGCGAGAGGGAGGCATCTACAGAAAGTTTAGACATAGATTAGATAGAAGCAAAGTTTTCACAATAGAATATAACCGAAGAAGCATTAAAACTTTAGCAATTATCAAGACTTTAGTAGAAAGCATGAACAAGAGAAGAAGGGCTCTAAAAGCAACCATTCTAACTAGGCTTGCGTCCTACAGTCAACACATGCTCTGATACCAATTTGTCACACCCGTTTTTAAGAACAAAAACAAGTGCATAAAGGCTCATGTGCACCCCAGGAATAGTCGCACACACGAGTTGACAATTGATAAAAAGTACCATCACAGTGTTTATTACATAGCGAAAAATTATTCATTACATAAATTGAAACAAATAAACTTTAACTAAACGAAGATAACTGCGGAAGCTCCAAAGGGACTGGTTGACTGGTTGACTCCAAGACTAGTACTCATTTCGGTAATCATCAACCCAATCTTCATCTGTGTTGTTTGAATGCAAGGGTGAGCACATACGTACTCAACAAATATAACACGGGGTTTATGAAGCTCAAAAGGATATGCAAGGTTCATAGCGGTAAGCATTTTAAGTAGATCAAATTCATATTAATATCAACAATTACCAAGGTAAATTGCAAAAGCTCAAATATTCATGATCATAAAGTAAATGACAATAATATACAATAATTAAATAACACTTGCATAAGCCACATAGAAGTAAGAACCCAACAATTCTGTGAGTTTTCCGAGCCGCTCGTGTCCGTGAGCACGGCTATCACGATAGTTTATTAACTCTGATCAGAGGTGTACACTTTACCCACGAGTCGTGTATGCCCATTTGCCCGGGTTTGCAACTCCCAAAACACTCCCAAGGTGAGCGGGCAGGGTACACTATGAAACCTTTCAAGGGTTCGTCTAACAGGTTAGGGCCGCCAGGTTTCCATGGCAAGGAGATATAGAGCCAACCTGTCCACGGTCACACTCCTTCGCGGCTGGCCCGAAGATTAGGAACCACACTATACCCGTCTCGGCACACCCCTTTCGCGCCATAAAGGTAACCACTGAACAAGCTAGAAAAGGTCCCCATACTGAGCTAAAGCCAGAGCCATATAGCCCTCGTGGTTGTACTGTATAACCCAGATTTTGCCGACAGATAAGCTCCTATAATCCAATGTTGCTAAAAGGCGAGTTTTACCATTATTGCATATAGTCATTAGCAAATTAAGATCATGAACATCTGGTATGAGCGCTAGCAATACTAATCATATGTGGTGGATCAAAACACAGGTGTCAAGGTATTCAGGATAACAAACACTAGGATCAACTAAGGTAGACAAGGAATCTTCATGCCTATGAGTTATATTAATTGTGAATAGGACAACAAGGATAATCCCATGTTATACTTGCCTTCTTCGAAGAACTCTTGCTGGTCTTGCTGATCTTGATCAAGAAAGAACTCCGGCTCTTCGACGGGAAGCTCAACGTCTATACCGATCAACAAGCAACACCATTCAACCAACAGCAATCATACACGAAGCAAACAAAGCTATGGTTAGAACAGTACACCAACAGTAATAAAATAAGATGAAAGGTTCACAAAACTAATCTACGTAACACTACGATCACATAGACGCTTGAATCACGAAAAACGGAGCGATAACGGAAAAGTTAGGAATTAAATAGGATTTTGAATAGAGCGAGATTAAACCATTACGGAAATAATTTTCTTTGATTTTTAAAAGTAATTAACATAGATGAAAACTGTACTAATGGATAGAGCAAGAAAATACGGATCTAACGCAACTTGAACGGAGCGATTTGGATTAAAAATGAGGGAGTTATAGGATTTTGAATTTGTGTGGCAAAACTGAAATTAAGATTTTCATTTTATTTTCGAATTAAAAGAAATCAGACAAAGTTTACGCTTTCCAAAGGCAAAAGCGTATTCCCAGACTGCGCCATGGACTGCGGGTTGGCACTTAAAGAATTCAGGGGCTCTTTAGCAAAATCCCAGAGCGAAAGGGTATCGGAGATCCTCAGCCGTTGATCTCGGATTGAAGGGCCGGGATTAGAAGGGAGAGACCGAAGAGGTATCTGATGATCTGGACCGTCGGATTTAGAGAGGACGGCCACGATTAGAATCTGGGGGAGGGAGAGAGAGACTCGGTCGGCGCTCTCAGGGAGGCAGAGAGACGGCGCGGCGGCTCGCCATGGACGCCGGCGCGGAGGTCGGCGGCGCAAGCCGTTAGGGCTCTGCAGGGCACTATTCGATGAACCGAGTGGTCCGGGTGATTGAGGGGGACGGCGCGAACTCACTGAGGGGACTCACGCGGACAGAGTGGGCTCAGAGGCGGCTGCCGACGTGATGGGGCGGCGAGGGCTCCCCTGCGAACAAAGGGGAGGCAAGGTGATCACGCAGAGGCCAAATTAGGTGCGGGGTAGCGATCAAGGGGTCCCAAACCTTGTTCTGGAGGGAGGAATTGACCCGCAAGGACGACAGTGGTGTTTGGCGACGCGTCGAGGCGGTCACGGCTCCCTGCGCGCGGTGACACGACGGTGAAGACCAAGACACGCGAAATTGAGCGCGAGAAAAACTTCACGGGGCTCCAAACCTCGTTCCGATGGAAAGAGAAACGCCAACGGTCACCCGTGAGCTCGCAGTGGCGTTAATGGCGGCGGTGGCGGTGCTCGCGCTCGGAGAAAGCTCTGCGGCTCTGCCAGGCGAGTTGCGGCGGTAATAGATGAGGAAGAGGGAGGCGGCAGGCGTTTTGTAGGAGGCTACCGCGTCCAGGGGCACCAACCGAAGGAAACTCCGAACTCCGCGGGATTGGATTCGATTCGGGTTTCCGCCGGTGGTCTCCGACTCGCACTCGGCAAGAAGAAGAGAGGTGGGGACGATGACGAGTGGGCCCGAGCAGTCTGTGACACAGAAAGAGGAAGGGGAAAGGAGAAACGCGGGCTGACGAGCGGGCCCGGGTAGACAGCGGTACAGAGAGAGGGGAAAGGGGATTCCCGTTCTGGGCCTTCGGCCGGCTGCCCAAGAAAGAGAGGAAGGGGAGGGGCCTGCTCAGCTGGGCCAGGGGAAAGGAGGGAAGGCACTGGGCCGGCGCAGAAGAAAAAAAAGAAAAGGCCTGCGGCCAAGGGGAAAATGGGCCAGATCAGAGAAAGAAAAAGAAAGAGAAAAAGAATTGGTTTTTCCAATTTTCCAGAAATTGAATTTTTCAAATAAACCTCAAAAGAAATTCGAAAAGCAGATCTGAATACTTTTTCAAACCACTCAACTTGAAAACATGAATGCGCCAGCATGAATTGCACCACATGTTTCTACATGAAAATTTTAATATACCGAAACATTTATAGTTTAGTTAAATTGAATGCAAAAACAGAAGAAGCATAATTAAATCATTTTAATGCGTTTCAAAAATATGCAAATTTTGGGTGTTACAGGTCAGGTCGGAAGGAGGGAAGTGGTATGTTGTTGTAGTCGTTGATGACTACTCGAGGTACTCTTGGGTGTTCTTTTTGGAGAGTATGGATGCGACTTTTCCACTTGTTCGAGATCTGATTTTGAGATTGCACAATGAGCTACCTAAGAATGCCATGAGTTCTATCCGCAGCGAAAATAACACAAAATTCAAGAATGCTCAATTTGCAACTCTTTGCTCTTATTTGAGTCTCGATCACCAGTTTTCCTCACCTCACACTCCCCAGCAGAACGGTGTTGTTGAGCGCAAGAATCGGACCCTTGTTGAGATGGCTAGGACGATGCTCGATGAGCATAGGACTCCTAGGCGGTATTAGGCCGAAGCAATCAGTTCTGCTTGCTATGTTTCCAATTGCATTTTCCTCCAAGCTTTCAAGAAGAAGAGTTCTTATGAGTTGCGATTTGGGAGACCACCCAAGGTAAGTCACCTACGGGTGTTTGGGTGCAGGTGCTTCATCCTCAAAAAGGGCGGTAAGTTGGATAAATTTGAATCACGGTCTTTTGACGGTATCTTTCTTGGTTATTCTACTCACTCTCGTGCTTATCGTGCACTTAACCTTGAGACTAACCGAGTAATGGAGACTTGTGAGATTACCTTCGATGAGACTATGCCCTGTATTTCCACTGCTTTTGAGCTTGCAGGTGATGATGAGGTGAACACTAGCATCTTTGTGGAGGAGGAGCAGGATGATGCCGATTGGGGTGATCCCGAGCCAACTCCACTGGCTACCCCCGTCGACCTTGCGGCGTCCACTTCGGCTCACGGTCCTGATCCGAATACTTCCTCTACATGGGGGCTGTTTGAGCAGCTTCCTCAGTCGGTGCCCATTGCACCTGAGGGAGCTCCAACTGCTGTCGAGGGGGAGGCCACTTCGTCCAGGCAGGCTCCCCGCCACATCCAGTGGCAGCACCCGCCGGAGAACATCATCGGCGACATTGACCGTCGAGTCACGCGGTCCAGGTCTTATATCTCTCACTTTGCTCATTCGGCTTTTGTCGCTTCTTTTGAGCCCCAAGATGTTGGACACGCTTTGATGGATCCGGATTGGGTTAATGCCATGCATGAGGAGTTAGAAAACTTTGAGCGAAACCGCGTTTGGGTCTTAATTCCTCCACCACCTAGTTTCCACCCCATAGGTACCAAATGGGTTTTCAAAAATAAACAAAGGGAAGATGGGGTGGTAGTGCGCAACAAGGCTAGGTTGGTAGCTCATGGCTTTTGTCAAAAAGAGGGAATAGACTATGAGGAAACCTTTGCTCCCGTAGCTCGTTTAGAAGCCATTAGAATCCTTCTAGATTTTGCGGCTTCTAAGGGTTTTAAACTTTTTCAAATGGACGTTAAAAGTGCGTTCTTAAACGGCTACATAGAGGAGGAAGTTTATGTTAAACAACCTCCCGGTTTCGAAAATCCCACGTTTCCAAACCATGTTTTTAAACTTCATAAAGCTTTGTATGGTTTGAAACAAGCCCCTAGAGCATGGTATGATAGATTGCGAACCTTCTTGCTAGCTAAGGGTTTTAAAATGGGATCGGTAGATAAGACATTGTTTCTCCTCAAGCAAGGCAAAGACACTCTCCTTGTCCAAATATACGTGGATGATATCATCTTTGGTGGTTCTTCTCATGCTCTTGTTGCCAAGTTTGTAGATCTTATGAGGAGGGAATTTGAGATGAGCATGATGGGAGAGTTTACTTTCTTTCTCGGGTTGCAAATCAAGAAAACCCGGGAAGGGACGTTTGTGCACCAAGGCAAGTACACAAAGGATATCTTGAAGAAGTTTGACATGGGTGAGGCAAAGCCCCTCTCGACCCCTATGTCAACTACTACTGCCTTGGATGCGGACGAGGAAGGAGAGGCGGTGGACCAGACCAAATACCGAAGCATGATCGGGTCGCTTCTGTACCTGACGGCGACCCGCCCGGACATTCAGTTTGTCGTCTGCCTGTGTGCTCACTTTCAGATGTCCCCATGGACTTCGCACAAGCAGGTGGTGAAACGCATCATGAGGTACTTGCGCTTCACTCCTGAATTTGGTCTTTGGTTTTCCACCTCTTCCTCTCTTGTGCTTTGCGGTCATTCTGACGCCGACTTTGCCGGTTGCCAACTTGATCGGAAGTCCACTTCTGGGACTTGCCAGTTTCTCGGGTCTTCTTTGGTTTCTTGATCTTCTCGCAAACAGTCTAGCGTGGCACAGTCGACGTGCGAAGCTGAGTATGTTGCCACGGCTAGCTATTGCTCGCAGTTGATTTGGATGATTGCCACTTTGAGAGATTTCGGTCTTAAGCTTACTAAGGTGCCTCTGCTATGTGATAGCACGAGTGCAATTAGTGTGGCCAAAACTCCCGTGCTTCATTCAAATACCAAGCACATTGAGGTCCGCTTTCATTTCTTGCGAGATCATTACGAGAAGGGTGACATTGACCTCCGGCATGTCGAGACCCACAACCAGCTTGCAGATATTCTTACAAAGCCGTTGGATCAAGCTGCGTTTTCTCGCCTTCGAGGCGAGTTGGGTGTTTGCTTTCCTTTTTAGAGGAGGAAAGTTTTGTGTTTCATAGTTCTTTTTGGTTCTTTTTTTCTTTTCTTTGTCCTTCTTCTAAATTGGTGTCTTGTTAGTGTTAGTTGGTGTCAATGCTATGTGCATCTCATTTGAATTTGTGATATAGTTCATTTTAAGCTTCATACTTATAGCCAATATAATGAATCTATGCTCTATTTGAGGTGCTTTATGTGTCTATGGTGTTGCCTAACTTAGATTGTTTTTGATCTATATGATATGCAATAGAGCTAAGTTAGAAAAGCTTTAAAACTGAATTTAAATTCCCCATGTCACCTCTGAAATGGCACTAGCATGTGTAGGCTTTTGAAGATCATTCTTGGTTGTCTTGTATATAGCTTATAACTATGGCTCTTCATTTTTTCATTCACTACCTTTGAGCACCATGATTAATATCTAAAATGAAATTGCTCTTTGTTTTGTGAATTGGAAAGATCGAGTTGGGTCTGCATTGTGAGCACTTCACCGTGTGTTCGAGACTGCTTCCCATATGGGTTGATACTTCAGCGGTGTCGTGTATGACCAAAACCGGTGTGTCAAGTCCTTTGACTTCGCCCGGTTGGTAAGCAGTGGCATCACCTTGCTTACAACCACTCGCATACAACTTGTAATGTGCCGAAAACTGAAATTGGCTGCAAAACTCTAAAATTTGGAAAATTCATTCAGTTGGGTCATTGGCTTGGTGTATGAAATTTGCTAGGGATAGTTCTACTTGCTATACATGAGATTGCTTTGAGATAGATCCTATCTTGTTTTCCATGTCTAGCTGTCTCTAGGAGGTGATACCCTTTCTCTGCTCTCACATGATATGCTCTCTAAAATAGCTTCTAAAGTGATCTTAAGCTCAACTTGAGTCTTTGTTGGGCACGTAGAGCTTTTCTTATTCTCATAGGATCACATCACTTAGAGCATCTATTCATTTTCTTAGCTCTAAGTATGAAGCTTTTGCACTCATTTTGCATTTCATGGCATTTGTAGCCGGATCTTGAGTTGTTGATGTTTGATGAGCTACATGTGTCAACAAGGGGGAGAGATGTGCATTTCATTCCATTTTCAGCCCTCTACTTCCAAGGGGGAGAAAGAGTGCATCTCATTGGTTTTATTAGTTTAGATCTTCTTTGGTCAAGGGGGAGTTTTGTGTGCTTCTTTTGCCCTAAGGAGCTCATTGGTATCTTGAGTGTGCTTTTGCCCAGGGGGAGCTTTTGCTAGATGTGTTGAGTCTTTGCCTCTTCTGGAGGGTCTAGCTTGCTTTGTTGGCTCCGACAGGTTTCGAGTGCTTCTTGAGCGTTAAGTGTTTTAATTGGTATCTTTGGAGTTCCCTTGGTGTTTCAATTCGCATTCTGAGCTTTGAGAACTGTGTTTGGTATTTTAGACTTGCTAGCGGTGTTGAGCCCATTTTTGTGCCTATTCTTGAGGGCTAGCTTTGTTTTGCTTGGTTGCGTCGAGTCGTTGCCCATGTCTTTGGGAACCAAGTTTTGGACTCGTTTTGCTTCTCTCAAGTGACCTCGTTTTGGCTTTCTTAGCTTTTTGGTCATTTGGAGAGCTTTACCTTATGGCTCAAATCTAAAGTGCACTTGTGTTGACAATGCACTCATCAAGGGGGAGATTGCGAACACATGGTGGATAAGTACCCATGTATGTTCAGCTTTATGATGAGTGATCGTCCAACATGTGAGTGTTTCAGTTTGAGTGGCTTACCCTAACCCCTTGCGAAAGCAAATCTGTGCATGTCTATCGGCTTGTGGTGTGCAGGTGCTATGTCTAGTGACAGTGGTCAATGGCGTGGAGAAGGTCGAGTAGAGGCTTGCCATGCCGGTGGACTGAGAGCGGTGAAGGGCGGAAGCGGGGCTCGGATCGAGGGACCATGGGCGCCGGTAGACTAGCTGTGGTGGCTAGTGCTTGGCACCAGCGAAGTGCGAGAAGACATGGAGGTAGACCGAGTCGACCGAGTCCAGACGGTGGACGCGCGAGTCGAGCGGAGGCTCAGGGGACTCGGAATCCAACCGGGCGAGGACAAGGTGGCTCGAGTCGAGCGGTTTGGTGGTTTGGGCCTCAAAACCATCCGAGGATGGTTTCCGAGTTTGGGCCTCAAAACTCAGGGTTCGGTAGTTGAGCCCAAAGCTACGGTGGCGGGTTTCCTGGGTTTGGGCCTCAAAACCTAGGCAGAGCTTCTCAGGAAACGCGGATGGCACGTGGCGGAATCCTGGAGGTTGCCTCAAGGCGACGACAACTCCTGGCAGGAAGCGGGGCCGTCCATTCAAATCGAGGAAGATATTTTCCAGAGCTTGGACTGCAATGCTTAGGCTAGGTAGTTCACTCAATGTATCTAGGGGGGGTCTTTGGGAAATAGCCAAAGCCCGATAAGTAGGGGGTGAAGGGGTATCCCTCATCCCACCTCTTGAACACCTTTCATTAGCTCCAACTCTCTCTCTAACCTCTCTCTAGTTCATGAGGTCCCTAGGTTGATCTCTCCAACCTTTGTAAGGATTTGCACATTGTTTTCAGTGGGAATCGGAGGCCTTACCCTCCGTAAGCCATGGCGGCTTTGATTACTTGATCGCGTCTCTCGTTTTGCTTGTGTTCTTCGCGTTTTGCTTTTGCTCCCTCTTTGTTCCTGAGATGAAATATCTTTGTAGGGAGTAGCTCTTGCAATTCCATTTGAACCAAGTTGTTCGTAATCGTGGGGAGTATCTTTGCACCGAAGGGTTTCTCCTCAAACCTCATGAGTACGTAGATCGGACAATTTCTTTGCGGCGTTCTTTTTTTTGCCTTTTCTCCCCAAATCCGAGTGTTCCTGTTTATCCACTCCAAATTGAGCGATGATTTCTTCGGGATAGCTCCCTAACTACACAAGGATCATGCCTACAAAGTTTGGTTGCAGTTGGAGTTCATTTGGTTGAGTTTTGGGAAGATTTGGCGGAGTGAAATCGGTTTTCGCGGGTTTTCTGTGCGTTGTTCGTGAGCTCCGGACCACCCTTCGGACCACTTTGGACAAGGCTCCGGAACATAGGCGAGTGGTCCTGTGGTCTGGCCGAAAGTCTGCAGAGCAGCCCCTAGCTCCGGACCAAGCTCCGGACTAGTCCTGTGGTACCGTCGGACCACTAGTCCGGAGGTTGGGAGCTCACTGCGTTGGCTGATTTTGAGAAGAAAAATCGTCGGACCACCCTACGGACCATAGCACCGGACCATAGCGAGTGGTCCTATGGTGTGGCCGAAAAACTACAGCAAGGACCCTAGCTCCGGACCTTAGCTCCGGACCACTCGTCTTGGTCCTGTGGTCACTGACAGAAGTAGTCATGTGCTCGTTTTCTCTCTCGTACGGACTCCGAATCAAGTTCTGTTTGTTGCGTTGGATTCGTATTCACGTAAGGAACATGATTAGGTACTTTTGAGACCAGTTCTCATAAGTATTTTTGGTGTGTTCTTGCCTCTTCTCTCTAGGGGTTGAGAGTACCACCCTCGGTGTATCAGTTTCGAGTTCGTGGCTTTGTTTGTTCTCCATCTTCTCCGACCGCTCCGCTGCACCTTTAGGGGTCTTCCTAAGGTGTCCACCTACTTGTTAGGTCGTGTGCAAGTCGGCCCTTCCGAGGTCTAGTTTTGGGTGTGAATTTGGGACAAGGGCCAAGTCTTTGAGTTGGATTTTATTTTGCTCCCATTCACCCCCCTCTGGTCACCGTTCTCGGTCCTTTAGACATCGATGTCTCCTCCGACGGAGGTGCTTCTTCAAGCGATGATGAGTCAAAGGGAAAGGTTGAGGACAAGCTCAACAACCTATGCTTCTACACCGACGCCAAGCACTGTGGCTTTTGCACCATGGCGATTGAAGAAGGCAAGGTCGGCAAGCGAAAGGATGGCCCCGACTACGACTCCGACACACCCGAGGTATCACCCACCGTCGAGTCCCTCTCTCTCTCGAGATTGAGTCTCTGAACGACAGCTTGATGAGTCAGGATGCGTTGCTGAAGCGTGCCACTTGTGAGAGGAACGACTTTAAGGCGAAGTACCTTAGCGTGCTTCATGAGCTAGATTTTGCTAAGGATTCGGTGGTGGTTACCGAGGAGGTAGAGTGTGATGCTTGCGCCATTCACATGTCTGATCTTGTCACTCTCCAGGACAAGTATGGCACTCTACTTGAGGAGGTCAGTGAGCTGAAGGCTAGGCCTAGCATACTTGGTGCGTGCAAGTCTTGCTTAGGCTTACGTTCTGAGCTGACACAGAAGGATGCTAGGATCGCTGTGTTAGAGAAGGTCAACTCAGATAGCACTAGAGAGTTAGATCGCTTTGAGGCTTTGGAGCTTGAGATTGCATCGTGTAGACACAACAAGATGCGCACCAAGGAAGAAAACACATACCTTCAGTCCATCTTGAGCTGGGTGTCCTGCCGAGAGCCGCAGTTGGGAATGTTGCTTTGCCAATGCAAGCGGGCTGGCAGCACGAGAGTAGGCTTTGCTGTAGGTGGGAAGGATGATAGCATGTTCGGTTAAATCGGTGAGTGCAGTGGTTTGAGCATGAGTGAGACCCACCACACCTCCCAAGTTTACCAAGTTTTCCCCACACAAGCCTACCGACCCTACCAACCTACCTGTGAGAGATGGTGTGTTTGAAGAGCCACCAAAACCACTCCATAGAAGCAAGTGTGGATTGCAAAACCGAACCATCTTCGCAACCCACTTGACACACTGTCAAAGATCTCTAGTGATCCCCTTCCTAAGAAAGCTAGAGCCATCCAACCCAACAAGAGAGTTCCTACCAGGAATGCAGTGAGGTACCATTGTGACTATTGTGAGAGGGATGGGCACTTGGCTGAGTTTTGCTTTAGGAGGAAGAGAGATGATCGAAGGCAGGTTGAGTTGAACAACCGGGACATGTACCACCCACGAGTTGGGGTGCGTGAACCGGAAGTTCAGAGGCACACTTCTAGGCCTAGAGGTACAATGCCTCAAGGTGCTAGGCCTTAGTAGGCGAGACCACGTGGTGGTCGTGCCCGACGGGGTACCGGTGGTGACCCATACGACTACGGGCCTCATGGTGGTGGCTTCACTCCTCCCTTCGTTAGCGGACCACGTTTTCCCTATTGTGGTGATCGCTATCCCTCCGTGGGATAGGAGATGTTTGGTTTTTCTCCTAACCCATTCTTTGGGCAAGTGGGACAACACTGGTATCCTTCACAGTTTACTCACCCCAGTGTTGGTCCATTTGCTTACCCTATGTCTTTTTATTGATGTAGGAAGGAGGACTGGAGGAGACTTGGCTTGTGGATTCCGGATGTTCACGCCATATGACCGGAAGTGCCAAGTGGTTCTCCAACCTTGACCCCGTGCGCCACACCGAGTACATTACATTCAGGGACAAGAGTAAAGGTAAAGTTGTCTCCCGGGGGTCCATCCGAGTCAATTCATCTTTTGTGTCAAGGATGTTGCTTTGGTTGCGAATTTGCATTTTAACGTTCTATCGGTTTCGCAATTCCTTGAAGACGGTTTTGAAGTGAGCTTTAAGCCAAACTTGTCTCGGATTTTTGACTCTCGGGGTGATCTCGTTTGCCAGATTTTACCCTTTGGGAAGGTTTTTCGTGCGAATTTTTCTATCTCTTCTTGCCGATTCTTCTTCCAAGCTTTGGAAGTGGCATAGGATATTGGGACATTTGAGTTTTGACTTGCTTGCAAGGCTTAGCTCAATGGACCTTATCCAAGGATTGCCAAAGCTAAAGTTTGAGAAGGATTTGGTTTGCCATCCTTGCAGGCATGGCAAGATGGTTGCCGCTTCCCATCCTCCTGTGACTGAGATCATGATCACTCGACCCGGTGAGCTCTTACACATGGACACAGTTGGTCCAGCTCGGGTCAGGTCGGAAGGAGGGAAGTGGTATGTGGTTGTAGTCGTTGATTACTACTCGAGATACTCTTGGGTGTTCTTTTTGGAGAGTAAGGATGAGGTTTCTCCACTTGTTTGAGATCTGATTTTGAGATTGCAAAATGAGCTACCTAAGAATGCCATGAGAGCTATCCGCAGTGACAATGGCACAAAATTCAAGAATGCTCACTTTGCAACTCTTTGCTCTTCTTTGGATCTCGATCACCAATTTTCCTCACCTCACACTCCCCAGCAGAATGGTGTTGTTGAGCACAATAATCGGACCCTTGTTGAGATGGCCGAAGCACTCAGTTCTGCTTGTTATGTTTCCAATCGCATTTTTCTCCGAGATTTCAAGAAGAAGACCTCTTATGAACTGCGATTTGGGAGACCACCCAAGGTAAGTCACCTATGGGTGTTTGGGTGCAGATGCTTCATCCTCAAAAAGGGCAGCAAGTTGGATAAATTTGAATCACGGTCTTCTGACGGTATCTTTCTTGGTTATTCTACTCATTCTCGTGCTTATCATGCACTTAACCTGAGACTAACCGAGTGATGGAGACTTGTGAGATTACCTTCAATGAGACTGTGCCCTGTGTTTCCACTGCTTTTGAGCTTGCAGGTGATGATGAGGTGAACACTAGCATCTTTTTGGAGGAGGAGCAGGACGACGCCGATTGGGGTCATCCCGAGCCAACTCCACTGGCTGCCCCCGTCGACCCTGCGACGTCCAGTTCGGCTCACGGTCCCGATCCTACTACTTCCTCTACATGGGGGCCGTTCGAGCAGCTTCCTCAGTCGGTGGTCGTTGCACCTGAGGGAGCTCCAGCTGCTGTCGAGAGGGAGGCCACTTCATCCAGGCAGGCTCTCCGCCACATCCAGCGGCACCACCCGCCGGAGAACATCATCGGCGACATCAACCGTCGAGTCACGCTGTCTAGGTCCTATCTCTCTCACTTTGCTCATTCGGCTTTTGTCGCTTCTTTTGGGCCCGGTATGTTGGACACGCTTTGATGGATCCGGATTGGGTTAATGCCATGCATGAGGAGTTAGAAAACTTTGAGCGAAACTGCGTTTGGGTCTTAATTCCTCCACCACCTAGTTTCCACCCCATAGGTACCAAATGGGTTTTCAAAAATAAACAAAGGGAAGATGGGGTGGTAGTGCGCAACAAGGCTAGGTTGGTAGCTCATGGCTTTTGTCAAAAGGAGGGAATAGACTATGAGGAAACCTTTGCTCCCGTAGCTTGTGTAAAAGCCATTAGAATCCTTCTAGCTTTTGCGGCTTCTAAGGGTTTTAAACTTTTTCAAATGGACGTTAAAAGTGCGTTCTTAAACGGCTACATAGAGGAGAAAGTTTATGTTAAACAACCTCCCGGTTTCGAAAATCCCACATTTCCAAACCATGTTTTAAAACTTCATAAATCTTTGTATGGTTTGAAACAAGCCCCTAGAGCATGGTATGATAGATTGCGAACCTTCTTGCTATCTAAGGGTTTTAAAATGGGATCGGTAGATAAGACGTTGTTTCTCCTCAAGCAAGGCAAAGACACTCTCCTTGTCCAAATATACGTGGATGATATCATCTTTGGTGGTTCTCCTCATGCTCTTGTTGCCAAGTCTGCAGATATTATGAGCAGGGAATTTGAGATGAGCATGATGGGAGAGTTGACCATCTTTCTCGGGTTGCAAATCAAGCAAACCCGGGAAGGGATGTTTGTGCACCAAGGCAAGTACACGAAGGATATCTTGAAAAAGTTTGACATGGGAGAGGCAAAGCCCCTCTCAACACCCATGTCGACTACGACTACCTTGGATGCGGACGAGGAAGGAGAGGCGGTGGATCAGACGGAGTACCGAAGCATGATCGGGTCGCTTCTCTACTTGACAGCGCCTTGGCCGGACATTCAGTTCGCAGTCTGCTTGTGTGCACACTTTCAAGCGTCCCCATGGACTTCCGACAAGCAGGCGGTGAAACGCATCATGAGGTACTTGCGCTTCACTCCCGAATTCGGTCTTTGGTTTTCCACCTCTTCTTCTCTTTAGCTTTGTGGTTATTCTGATGCCGACTTTGCTGGTTGCCGTCTTGATCGGAAGTCCACTTCTGGGACTTGCCAGTTTCTCGTGTCTTCTTTGGTGTCTTGGTCTTCTCGCAAACAGTCTAGCGTGGCACAGTCGACGTGCGAAGCTGAGTACGTTGCCGCGGCTAGCTGTTGACACAAAAAGCGTCAGATCTGCGAACACCTCGGGCTTATACCCGAATTCGATATCCAAGGTGTGTCAGTCGATTTGACCAGTTAATCGACAAGGACGATAACTAGAACAAGATTGAACGAGACGACAACGATACGCCCGGACGTCAAAGCTCAACTTGATCAAAACGCGGAACTAACAAGCTGACGGAGATCTTGTAGATGCAGCCCATCGAGACCTTGTAAGAACTCGTAGATAAACTAGAACTAATGCGATAAAAATAGATTTGTTGGAAAAAGTAGACAAAAATAATAGATGTATTTGATTGATTGTATATATCTCTTTACACCACCTCTAGGTACATATTTATACTCTGACAAAAGGAGTTGTAAACAGACATGACTCATACCTAAACAAAACTCTTATTTCTAAGGAAATAAATGATTCGTGCAAGAGTGGGACTCCAATTACAATAATAATACTATAATAAAACTAGTTTCCTTTTCTATCTTCCTTACGATGAAACCTTCCATCGACATATTCCCTTAATCCGCAACCTTCTCCTATTGCTATTGGCAGCTTTCTGCTGACGTTGGCCACATCATCCCGCATTCATCGGCCACATTTCCGATTGGCAACGTCCTCCTGTTTCCATCGGCAGCACCTTCCCATCGGCAAATATCCTTCTTTTTATCTTCGACATTTCTTCAATCTCCTTGCTTCGATCGGCAATCTGATTGACAGTATTCTGATGCCGATAAGAAAAAACAACCATCCCTTTACCGATCAGTGCATCTGGTTTACATTGACACATACAAAAAATGGTGTCAACACATGCCCCCCAATTTCGAAGTATGAGATATATCATGCGCCGGAATTTCCTCTACAGTAATCCTTCCCTCCAAAATACCCATGCCATCATTTCGATAACTGCGCGCCATCGTTGTAAATTACCAACAACTCCCACAATTGTAGTGCCAACAGTTGTAATTCCTCGATCACCGCGCAAATCATTGCGATATCCTTCCATATTCTTGTTCAGTCCAAAAGGAAAATTCGAAAACGCCCTTTGACCTAGACCTATAAATACTACTGTCCGCCCTCTTTTTCACCCTGAGTTCATACTTTCATCTCCCATTTCACTGGCGCTACTGAAGAATACTCCAGCAACATTCAATTGGCGGCCTCTTCTTCCATCAGAAGGCTCAAATCCTGCAAGAACTCCATCCCGATGGTGATCAGCTTCAACGTCCCTGCGGTAAATTTTCTTTTTCTGCTTCATACTTTGCAGTTCTCTCTCTCTACGCTATTTCTTGATTTCTTTTCTTTCCTCTTCTTTCGCTTTCTGAATCTAGGAAATGCGCAACAGAATAGTGATCCCTACTGATCAAGCACACCTCTGTTGTTTGGGTCCAATGGGGAATACCGATCCAACCAACCTCATCAACGCGGAAACCAACCGTATCCCTTTTAGATCCGAACACTTCGATCTAGGGTTATGGACAAATACCTTCCGCTCCTGGCCCAAACCTACCAAAGGGTGGAAAAACTGGTACCTTAGGATGGCTAGGTCACAACAACTTTATTGGTCAGAATGTAACATAGATCAATGCATCAGATTGTCTCTTGCCGATATGGCTAAGAATGAAAATATGATGATTGCTGCTTCTTATTTCTGGTCCGATATAATGAACGCATTTCTATTCAGACACGGACCAGTCACCCCCACACTTGCCGATGTACACATGCTTACTGGCCTTGATGTCTCCTCTGCCGATCCTGCCACCCTTTTCCGCAGGAAGTCTGAACGTCGGGTAAGCACACGTAGTATTGGCGGTTGGACCGGATACATTCAAGAATATCAGAAGACAGGATTGGTAGGCCAAAGGGAGCATGCACCTTCCTAAACATGTGGTTGGAGAAGTTTATTTTCTGTGGCATAACAGTTGGACCCACCAACATGTATCTTCCTGCAGCAGAACTTTTGGCCGATGGAGGATTTCCTCTTGGCCGATACCTCCTCAGCTCAGTCTATCACCTCCTACACCAGGTATCGGGAAAATTACTACTAGGCGAGCCCATCGGCAACCTCGGAGGCCTTTGGTGGTTCATCAACTTATGGCTAAACGCGCATATGCATAAATGTCTTCAATTTGATCTGTTTCGCCAGCAGTTCCCAAGAGATATATCTGAAGACTATGTATTTGCTGAGGATGAATCGGAAACCCGTTCCCCATTAAATTTTGGGGAAGCCATAACAGTGCTACCAGGAACTGATGCCAACGAAGATCAATTCAGCATGTTCTTTCAGAGACTCTACTGCAGAATTCCTGCTGCAGAACGAGTCTGGTGGCCTTATATTGATGAAGATAACCGATTTCCACTCTCCTTCAACCTCACCGATGGGAATATACCACAAAATGAAGGAATCATGAAGGCTACCCTCATCCCCCGGGTTATTCCAGTCAACATCTTTAGGACCGGGAAGAACACTCATCCATCTTATGAATTCTATTATCCATCGGCAGCAGCAAGACAGTTAGCGTTTGGTCAATTGCCGATCAAACTCAGGTATGCCAATGTGATAAAACCAAGAGATGTCATCTCCAGCGCTATGGATTGGAATAAAATTGTCACTCTCTCCCCTCATGCCGATGTAGCCAACATCGACTTATCCTCTTGGGCGCCGACATCCTTCATCACCGAGTCAGATAAATCCTGGTGGCAAGAGTGGAAGGATCAACTATTTGCTGCATCATCACACTACTATCGGCACCTGATTGACGCTGATCATATTATACCTCATGATGCGGTAAGTTTATTTCCGATACTATTTTTTCGTTATCTCTTCAAATGCATCGGTAATTAATCTCCTGTCAACAGGTTAACGATTTGATCCCCAAAAAGAGTAAGAGCGGCAAATATTTTAACCTGCGACCGATGAACCCTACATCGATAATTGGCAGCAAGGCCCCTTCATTGGCTACCCTCATGCATCAAAAAGCAGCTCCCAAGGTTACCATCAGATCCAAACCGTCGCCAACCGATGATGCTGCCACTACTACCGTTGTCTTTGCTCAAGCTTTCACGGTAACAAGTCTTCACTTATTTGTGCAGATCACAATCACATTTTTAATCAACAATTTTATTCAATCTGCACCAAATTCTCCTCTGCAGCAGACAAGTTCATCGGCAGCCGTTCCAAATGTGCAAACTTCTTTGGCTCAGCCTGCCGATGCCCCCCAAGTGCAACAACCAAAACGCCGAGGCTCATCAAGT
The DNA here is from genome assembly GCA_022036555.1 of Microstegium vimineum. Taxonomy (NCBI): domain Eukaryota; kingdom Viridiplantae; phylum Streptophyta; class Magnoliopsida; order Poales; family Poaceae; genus Microstegium; species Microstegium vimineum. The sequence goes on along the minus strand of CM039120.1, from coordinate 33,898,482 downwards.
ACCGCTCCCCGACCGAAACGCCCAAAGCCGTCAGCTCCAATCACATCAACAGCCACATCTCCTCAAGCTTCTATCAATACACCAACACCAGAGCCAGCATCAGCATCCATTCCTGATCAATCACCAATTGAGATCCCCAACCAAGGGACGGTACCATCACCGCAGGGGCCAACCACAATAGCAGACACAACACCGGCATCAGCTTCAGCACCAGCAACAACTATTCCTCCTACAGAGGCGAGTTCATCAGCAACTATTGTCGATCCTCAGGACACAACCACACCAACCCCTCTGCCAAGTCCAAGACGAGAAATTGCTCTAAAGCAGGTAAACCAGCTATCTATCATAAATTTTACAAGATGCATGTTCTTAAGTGACAAACTTTAATTCCTTTTCTCATCAGGCCCAAGACTCTCCCAACAGTTTATTCTCCTTTGCTGTCAATATTCCAGATGATGATGAAGAAGAAGAAGAAAGCTTTGTTCAAGCTTCTACCGTTATATCGGCAGAAGTAAAATCCAAACTTGAAGTACTGCTATTCCTCTTGCAACAAAACACATCCCAACTAGTCCAAGATTCTAGTGCAGTAAGGGTAGCTTTCAGGGAAATTCAAGACCAACTGCCTGCCGATATTGTAGAAACACTCTTCCAAGCGGCATTCCTTGAGAGCCGGTAGCTACAGTATCAAAAGGCTTCACGTCGTGTTGCCGATAGATCTTCTCAAGCAAAACTTGAAGAGGAAATACTCAAGTTCAAGCAAACTGCTGATGAAAAGCATAAAGACATCGGCCGTCTGGAAGCTTCCAACATTGAGCTTGAACAAGAAATCACTCCTCTATCGGCACGAAAAGAAGAATTGCTAGCCGAGTTGAAGAAAGTAGATGAAGCTTTAAACTCAGTCAATCACAAGAAAATCCAACTCCCTGATGCTACAAAAGCCCTGCAACAAGAAAGGGATGCCAATGCTCGCCATGCCCTTCTACTGAAGAAGAAGATTAAGCCGATTGAGGGTACTGCCGATGACGATGCCAAGGAGATAGAGGAAGCGGACCAAATCCGCCTTCGCGCGATTTTGTCTATTCAATCTCTGTTGTAATTGGCAAAATGTGAACTTGATGTCCAACCCCCTTGTAATATAACTTAAATGCTTTTTTTCCTACCGATGTTTTTGTACGATAACTTTGTCATCGGTATATATGTATCGCGTCATGCATCCATCCAGATACTAGGATAATATTTCTTCAAATATTTACCATTGATTGCTCTGGAAAACGCCACCCATTCGAGGGTCTCCAAAATATATGCGTTACCGGGAACAGATTGATTTATCCGAAAAGGGCCCTCCCAATAAGGAGACCATTTTCCAAATCTTGAACTCTTAGTTCCAATCGGTAAAATTAGTTTCCATACTAGATAACCATCGACAAACTCTTTTATTTTCACTTTCTTGTTATACCACCTAGCAACCCTTTTCTTATTCTCTTTGATACTGATCAGAGCCCTCAACCCATGACCCTCTAGATCTTCTAACTCATCCTTCATAAGGATGTCATACTCATCGGCTATTAATTGGTCCTGAGAAAATAATTGCCTAGAACCAGTTTTAATCTCCCAAGGTAGGACAGCATCATGTCCATAGACTAACTGGTATAGCAAAACTTTGGTTGCACCATGACAAGCCATCCGATATGACCACAAAGCTTACTATATGCCACCTCCTAGGGTTCTCTTCAATCTTGCGCTTGATAAGCTTGATCACCCCTTTATTAGTTGATTCGGCTTGGCCATTAGCCTGAGCATAATAAGGAGACGAATTTAACACTCTAAACCCCATACCGGCAGCAAATTCATCAAATTCCCCCGATGTGAACATGGTTCCTTGATGAGTTGTAATAGTTTGAGGAATACGAAACCGATAAACAATATGCTCTTTAACAAAATCTATCATGTTTGCCGATGTCACGTTCTTCAGCGGAATAGCCTCAACCCACTTCGTGAAATAATCGGTGGCGACAAGTATAAATTTGTGCCCTTTACTCGATGGTGGATAAATCTAGCCGATAAGATCGATAGCCCACCCTCTAAACGGCCAAGGCTTGATTATAGGATTCATTGCCGATGCGGGCGCTCTTTGAACATTACCGAACCTCTGACAATCTTGACACCCTTTGAAGTATTTAAAACAATCTTCAAGAATTGTCGGTCAATAATATCCATTCTGTCTAATCATCCATTTCATCTTGAATGTCGATTGATGTGCTCCACATACTCCCTCATGAATTTCACCCATCAAGACCTTTCATTCTCTTTCACTAAGACATCTGAGAAAAATTCCATCAATCGTCTGATAATACAATTCATCATCAAGGAGCACGTAATTGGTAGCCTGAAACCTCAAACGTCTCTCGACCTTCTTGGATGGCTCCTTCAAGTAATCAGCAATCTCTTTCCTCCAGTCATCGGTAGCCATCACTGATGTCGTTACTTCTTGAATCGGCTGATACCCTGAAGCGTACCATGCCAACTGATTGGCCTCTTCATTATGTAACCTGGGAATATGCTCAAGGCGGGTACTCTTTAAACTCCTTCAATAATCGCAAACATTTCTCATGGTATGTGATTAAAATTTCACTTCGACATTCATATGCTCCAATCAACTGATTGATCACCAGCATAGAATCGCCAAAGATTTCAACGACATCGGCACATACTTCCCTGAGAAATTCCAATCCCTTTAGCAAAGCCTGATATTCAGCCTGATTGTTTGTCGAAGTGGCCACAATCGGCAATGAGATTTCATACTTCTGCCCTCGGGGAGAAATCAAAACAACACCGATACCTGCCCCCTCTCTACATGTAGATCCATCAAAGAACAAAGTCCAAGGAGCAATTTCCACAGAATTCACTGTACCACAATGCTGAGTAACAAAATTGGCCATTACCTGACCTTTAACCGCCTTGACTGATTCATACCTTAAATCAAACTCTGACAGCGCTAGAATCCACTTGCCGATTCTACCACTCAATATCGGCATCGATAGCATGTACTTAACCACATCATCCTTGCATATGACAGTACATTCGGCCGATAACAAATAATGCCTTAGTTTAGTGCAGGACAAGTACAAACACAAGCATAATTTTTCAATGGCCGAATACCTGGTCTCAGCGTCTACCAGCCTTCTACTCAAATAATAAATTACACGTTCTTTCCCTTCAAATTCTTGGATTAAGGCTGATCCGATAACACTATCATCGGCAGACAAATACAACTTGAAAGGCTTCCCGTGCTGAGGTGGAACCAAGACTGGAGGATTCACCAAATATTTCTTAATTTCTTCTAAAGCTGATTGTTGTTCCTCCTTCCATACAAATTCTTGACCGGGTTTCAGTTTTAGCAACGGACTAAAAGACTTAATCTTCCCAGACAAGTTAGATATAAATCTTCTAATAAAATTAATCTTGCCGATCAAGGATTGCAACTCAGTCTTGTTCGTAGGGGCAACTACTTTATTAATCGCATCAATGGACTTTCTGCCAATCTCGATACCTCTTTGATGTACCATAAAACCTAGAAACTGGTCCGCCGATACACCAAATGCACACTTATTAGGATTCATCTTCAGCCCATATTCCCTTGTGCACTCTAGAATTTTCCGTAAATCGGCAAGATGCTTCTCAAAGTTTCTGGATTTAACCACCACGTCATTAATATAGATTTCAACCAATGTGCCGATGTACTTATGGAAAATGAAATTCATCGCCCTTTGGTAAGTAGCACCGGCATTTTTCAAACCAAAAGTCTTCATGGCCCTTTCAAATAAGCCAACATGACCTGAACATCTGAAAGCAGTCTTGGATATATCTTCCTCAGCCATGAATATTTGATTATATCCAGCATTACCATCCATGAAACTAATGATTTGATGTCCAGCAGCAGCATCAATCAGCAGATCAGCAATAGGCATCGAATACCCATCCATTGGCGTAGCCTTATTGAGATTCCTGAAATCAGTACAAACACGAAGTTTCCCGTTTTTCTTATACACAGGAACTATGTTAGAAATCCATTCGGCATATCGTCATTGCTGAATAAATCCAACTTCAATTAATTTTGTAATTTCGGCTTTAATATCAGGTAACACAATAGGATTGCATCGGCGCGCTGGCTGCCGATGTGGTTGGAAACCTGACTTAACAGGCAACCGATGTTCAACTATTGATCGGTCTAAACCAGGCATCTCTGTATAGTCCCAAGCAAAACAATCTTTATATTCCTTTAACAAATCACTCAACTGTTGTTTACACTGGGAATCTAACTTAGCACTAATAAAAGTCGGCCTAGGTTTACTACTGTCGCCGATATCTATTTCTACTAAATCATCGGTCGATGTGAATCCTTGCCCAAGTTTTCCATCATCGGCGAATTGATCCATTAAAACTCTTCTTCAGAACCGACTGCTTGGATCGGTATAATACGGTAATCGGCAACCCTAAGGAACTCCGTGTCCCAAGCTTCACCCGATATGCACTTGGTTTGCTCATAGGTTTCCGATTCTGCCGATGCAACAATTGATGGGGCTTCACTTCGGACGACTTCAATCTTGTCCCCAACCCATTGCATGAGGCTTTGATGCATTGTGGAAGGAATACAATAATTAGCATGGATCCAATCCCTTCCCAGGAGCAAGTTGTAGGTACCTTTGCCGCTGATCACAAAAAACGTTGTCGGCAGAGTTTTGCTGTCGATAGTTAACTCTACACAAACTGCTCCCATAGCTGGTGACACATTGCCTTCAAAATCCTTAAGCTTCATGTCCGCCTTGACTAAATCTTTGTCACCTTTTCCAAGCTTCCTAAACATGATATACGGCATTATATTGATCGACGCCCCACCATCTACGAGCATCTTTGACACTGGCTGCCCATCAACTTTGCCCTTGACAAACAAAGCTCTTAAGTGTTGCCTTTCATCTTCGGCAGGCTTTTCAAAAATAGCTGCCATCGGATCTAGCACTAGCTGAGCCATACTAGCAGCTTCTTCCTCAGCATCGATAGGCGCCATAAATTCCATCGGCAACATCACAACCATATTGATTTCCGCCGATGGACTCTTCTCCTGGCGTTTTGGCCTCCATTCCCAAAATGGAGATTCTTCCCTTGAAGGATTTTCTCTATAACACAGATCATTCTAGCGTTCACGCTGGATTCTCTTTCTCTGAGTTTTCATCAAACCTTTAGGACACCATTGAGGGAGCTTAGTTTTCCAAACAGGCTGGTATCATTTTTCACTGTTTATACTTGCACTACTCCTTATGTTTGGATCCCTAGAGAATATTTCTTCATCAGGCACTCTTGCATTAGCCTTCTCTTCAAGCTCCTCTTGACGGACACGCTTGCCAAGTCTGTCGTGTACACTGAGTTTGCCCCCTAGTTGATCATGCACGGACCCATTTACTCTGATCGGCCTAGCATAGCTTGATTCCCGATCTTCAAAGCAATACTTCTTTTCTAACCGATCGGCAGGATAGTACCCATTGCATTCAGGACAATTATCGGCAGTGGGCAGTTTGATGCCTTCTTCCCAACAATGGACAAAGAAGGGGCACTTCCAATGGTCTTTATGCTGATACCACTCTTGGCGTCTTTCCTCCCCCTACTGCCGATGCTGCTCCTCTTGTGAGCGCCCATATTCTTGTCGTGGTCTTCTGTGCGTGATCACAACACCATATGATGCATGTCTATGAGGCCTTCTAGCGTTGCTGCTTTCATCGGTTGTTCTTTTACCTTTTCCTTCATCGGCAAGCTTCTTTCCTTTCACATCATGCACAACTATCTGATGCTTGGGATCTACCGATGCGTTTTTCTTGGCAACTTCTGATGTCAGTACTTTAATCTTTCTGCTAGTTTCCACCATATTATTTGGAAACGGATGCTGGTCAATCTTCATCGGCTTCTGGGCTTTAGAATTTTCAAATTTGATCCGCCCAGATTCAATTTCTGACTGCAACTGTTGCCTAAAGACTTTGCAATCATTGGTATTATGTGAAGTTGCAGCATGCCACTTGCAATACCTAATCCTTCTGAGCTCTTCTGTCGATGGAATTACCTGATTAGGCAATAGCTTAATCCGCCCTTCTTGAAGTAATAGGTCAAATATCCTATCGGCTTTGGTAATGTCAAAAGTGAATCTTTTGGCTTCTTTCTGGCCAAACGGACAGGATATCGTCTTCTTGTCTTTCACCCATTCAGCCACACCGATGCTTGGTTCCTCATCCGACTCAGAACTTTCCTCCTGTTCAACGAAAGATACCTTCTTATTCCAAGTTTTTCTAGGCTCGAAAGCTTTAACTTCCTGATCGGCAACCCTTTGCACGAGATGGCTCAAATTCTCAAACTCTTGGGATGCATATTTATCTCTGATGTGTGGCATCAACCCCTGGAAAGCCAAATCCGCCAATTGCCGATCATCAAGCACCAAATTGTAGCACTTGTTCTTTACGTCTCGCAGTCTTTGCATGAAGCTCTCCACCGATTCGTCATTACACTGCTTTAGTTTGACTAAATCGGTAATCCTCTTCTCATAAACACCAGAGAAGAAGTATTTGTGAAACTGTTTCTCCAAATCGGCCCAAGTGATCACAGAATTTGGAGGAAGCGAAATGAACCAGGTAAACGCCGATCTAGATAAGGATGATGAGAATAATCTTACCCTTAGCTCGTCTCTGCTAGCTGCCTCCCCACATTGAATAATGAAGCGGTGGATGTGCTCCATTGTTGACGTGTCATCTTGGCCAGAGAACTTTGTGAAATCCGGCACCTTGTACCGATTTGGGAGAGGAATCAAGTCATATGCCTGAGGGTACGACATCCGATAAGAGTATGTACTGACCTTGGGCTTGATGCCGAATTGTTCTTTCATTACTTCGGCAATTTTATCAGCTCAGTATGCATCCTGATCCTGCCGATGGGTCGGCTAGACATTAACTGGCAGGACTGGTTGATACACCCCTTCTTGCCTTTATGGCAAATAAGCTGACCCGACTGGCACATGCGTAGCGCCACCTTGCTGAACATTATGCATCGGTTGATTTGCCGATGTATAACCTTGGATACCCACGGGGGTATACTGCGACATCATATTCATCGTTCGGTACACCGATGTTTCATTCTGAGTATTCATCGGGTAATGGCATTGTTGCACTCCCGCTACTTGATGTCCAGGTTGCACCACCTGTTGTTGAATCTGATTAGTCCATCCAGGATTACAAGTCATTGGCATGTGATTTGCCGATAATTGATAGCTACCTGGCGCCTGTTGTTCCCGCACCTTGGAGTAATCAACAAATTGGCCTCCTTGGTGCACTGACATTCCAGCCTGAGGATTTGCCATCATCATAGGATGGTTCACAACCACCATGTCTTGTTGCATCGGCAAAGTATTTTTCGATGGTTGCCCGTAAGGCACTTTGGGTATCACCATCTAAAGACTTCCTGGCGGCAGCTGCACGTTTGGAGAAGACGTAGCATAATGTACTATCGGGCTCATCGGTTGTGCCGATATGCCGATTCCATAGGGACCTTCCCCGCTGCATTATCACTTTGGATCAACTTAGCATTAGCAGATGAATCTGGAGGCATACCGTATCCCCACCAGTTGGCAGGAGTTGATTGACTCTGGACTACATGTCCTGACATTGCCGATGCCACCGGATCGGTATTCAACCGAACGACGCTTGCAAGGCTTGATCTTGGTGGTGTAGCTTCATCGGTGGATGGATTCACAGATTGGAGAGATACCACTGGAACCGCCGATGAAGTTGTAGCAGATGCCGATCCAGGTTGATGATACACTGGACCAACATACTTGGGTGCCTGTCCCTCTTTGAAAGATTGCATAACCGCATTGTACATAATATTGGACAACACATTGGAATGACTAATCAACGCCTGATTTAATGTAGAATTAATCATATCTTGTAATTTACCAGGATTGGCATCGAAAGTGACCTGCCACGGCAACGACGGATCTTGCTTCTGGACAGCATTGCCACTTCTGTTTAGGCTGAAGGATTTCAGATAGAACTGCATGTACTCCTTCATATACCGCTCCATAGCCTACTTCTAATCATCTTTCAGATCTGCTTCGGAGACTTCGATGATGTTCCTCGGATTGACATCAGTAGAATCGCCCATGATCGCGATCAAAAGATGTATCTATGGTCCCACCAGGTGTGCCAAAAGAGGTGTTGACACAAAAAGCGTCGGATCTCCGAACACCTCGGGCTTATACCCGAATTCGATATCCAAGGTGTGCCAGTCGATTTGACCAGTTAATCGACAAGGACAATAACTAGAACAAGATTGAACGAGATGATAGCGATACGCCCGGATGTCAAAGCTCAACTTGATCAAAACACGGAACTAACAAGCTGGCGGAGATCTTGTAGATGCAGCCCGTCGAGACCTTGTAAGAACTCGTAGATAAACTAGAACTAATGCGATAAAAGTAGATTTGCTAGAAAAAGTAGACGAAAATAATATATGTATTTGATTGATTGTATATATCTCTTTACACCACCTCTAGGTACATATTTATACTCTGGCAAAAGGAGTTGTAAACAGACACGACTCATACCTAAACAAAACTCCTATTTCTAAGGAAATAAACGATTCGTGCAAGAGTTGGACTCCAATTACAATAATAATACTATAATAAAACTACTAGTTTCCTTATCTATCTTCCTTACGATGAAACCTTCCATCGGCAGATTCCCTTAATCCGCAACCTTCTCTTATTGCTATTGGCGGCTTTCTGCTGACGTTGGCCACATCATCCCGCATTCATTGGCAACATTTCCGATCGGCAACGTCCTCCTGTTTCCATCGGCAACACCTTCCCATCGGCAAATATCCTTCTTTTTATCTTCGACATTTGTTCAATCTTCTTGCTTCTATCGCCAATCTGATTGGCAGTATTCTGATGCCGATAAGAAAAAACAACCATCCCTTTACCGATCAGTGCATCTGGTTTACATTGACACATACAAAAATAGTGTCAACACTAGCTGTTGCTCGCAGTTGATTTGGACGATTGCCACTTTGAAAGATTTTGGTCTTGTGCTTACTAAGGTGCCTTTGCTTTGCGATAGCACGAGTGCAATTAGTGTGGCCAAAAATCCCGTGCTTCACTCTAAGACCAAGCACATTGAGGTCTGTTTTCACTTCTTACGTGATCATTACGAGAAGGGCGACATTGACCTCCGACATGTTGAGACCCAAAACCAGCTTGCGGACATTCTCACAAAACCTTTGGATCAAGCTGCGTTTTCGCGCCTTCGGGGCGAGTTGGGTGTTTGCTTCCCTTTTTAGTTGAGGGAAGCTCTTTGTGTATCATAGTTCTTTTTTGTTCTTTTTTGTCTTTTCTTTTCTTTCTTTTGGTGTCTTTTTAGTTGTTAATTGGTGTCAATGCATTTTGCATCTCATTTGCATTTGTGACATAGTTCATCTTAAGCTTCATACATATAGCCGATATAATGAATCTATGCTCTGTTTGAGGTGCTCTATGTGTCTATGGTGTTTCCTAACTTAGACTCTCTTTGATCTCTTGATATGCAACAGAGCTAAGTTAGAAAAGCTTTAAAATTAAATTTAATTCCCCATGTCACCTCTGAAATAGCACTAGCATGTGTAGGCTTTTGAAGATCCTTCTTGGTTGTTTTGTATATAGCTTGTAACTATGGCTCTTCATTGCTTCATTCACTTCCATTGAGCGCCATGATTAAAATTGAACTAAAATTGCTCTCTGTTTTGTGAATTGGAAAGATCGAGTTGGGTTTGCATTGTGAGCACTTCACCGTGTGTTCGAGACTGCTTCCCGTATGGGCGGAACTTGAGCGGTGTCGTGTATGACCAAAACCGGTGTGTTAAGTCCTTTGACTTCGCCCGGTTGGTAAGTAGTGGCATCACCTTGCTTACAACCACTCGCATACAACTTACATGTGCCTAAAACTGAAATTTGGCTGCAAAACTCTGAAATTTGAAAATTTTATTCAGTTGGGTCATTGGCTTGTTGTATGAACTTTGCTAGGGATAGTTCTACTTGCTATACATGAGATTACTTTGAGATAGATCCTATCTTGTTTACCATGTTTAGTTGTCTCTTGGAGGTGATACCCATTCCTTGCTCACACATGTAATGCTCTCTATTTTGGCTTCTAAAGTGATCTTTAGCTCAACCTGAGTCTTTGTTGGGCACGTAGAGCTTTTCCTATTCTCGCAAGATCACATCACTTAGAGCATCTATTCATTGTCTTTGCTCTATGTATGAAGCTTGTTGCACTCATTTTGCATATCATGACATTTATGGTCGGATCTTGAGTCTTGAGCTTTGATGAGCTTCATGTGTCAACAAGGGGGAGAAATGTGCATTTCATTCATATCCAACCAAGGAAAACAGTGCATTTTCATACTTGCACTAGTCAAGGGAGAGAGATGTGCATCTCTTTGGTTTCATTGGTTTAGAGCTTCTTTGGTCAAGGGGGAGTTTTTGTGCTTCTTTTGCTTTAAGGCGTTCAAGGCATTCAATTGGTATCTTGTTTTTGCTCTTCAATAGGTTTCCAATTGGTATCTTGCTCAGGGGGAGCTTTTTCTATATGTGTTGAGCCGTTGCCTCTTCTGGAGGGTCTAGCTTGCTTTGTTGGCTTCGACAGGTTTCGATTGGCTTCTTGAACCTTATGACGTTTAATTGGTATTTTTGAGCTCCCTTAGTGCTTCAATTGGTATTCTAAGCTTTGAGAGCTTTGATTGGTATCTTGGACTTGCTAGCGGTGTTGAGCCCGTTTGTGCCTCTTCTTCAGGGCTAGCTTTGATTTGCTTGGTTGCGTCGAGTCGTTGCCCATGTCTTTGGGAACCAAGTTTTGGATGCGATTTGCTTCTCTCAAGTGACCCCGTTTTGGCTTTCTTAGCTTTTGGTCATTTGGAGAGCTTTACCTTGTGGCTCAAATCTGAAATGCACTGGTGTTGACAATGCACTCATCAAGGGGGAGATTGCGAACACATGGTGGATAAGTACCCATGTAGTTCAGTTTTGTGATGAGTGATTGCCCAACACTTGAGCGTTTCAGTTTGAGTGGCTTAACCTAACCTCTTTGCGAAAGCAAATGTGTGCCTATCTATCGGCTTGTGGTGTGCAGGTGCTATGCCTAGTGACAGTGGTCAATGGCGTGGAGAAGGTCGATTAGAGGCTTGCCGTGCCGATGAACTGAGAGCGGTGAAGGGCGGAAGCGGGGCTCGGACCGAGGGACCATGGGCGCCGGCGGACTAGCTGTGGTGGCTAGTGCTTGGCACCGGCGAGTGCGAGAAGACATGGAGATAGACCGACTTGACCAAGTCAAGATGGCAGACGAGCGGGTCGAGCGGAGGCTCATGGGACTCAGAGTCCGACCGGGCGAAGACAAGGTGGCTCGAGTCGAGTAGTTTGGTGGTTTGGGCCTCAAAACCATCCGAGGACGGTTTTCCGAGTTTGGGCCTCAAAACTCGGGGTTCGGTAGTTGAGCCCAAAGCTACCGGTGGCGGGTTTCCTGGGTTTGGGCCTCAAAACCTAGGCGGAGCTTCCGAGGAAGCGGGGATGGCACGTGGCGGAATCCTGGAGGTTGCGTCGAGGCGACGACAACTCCTGGCAGGAAGCGAGGCCGTCCATTCAAAATGCGGGAGATATTTTCCGGAGCTTGGACTTCAATACTTAGGCTAGGTAGTTCACTCAATGTATCTAGGGGAGTCTTTGGGAAATAGCCAAAGCCTTGTTAAATAGGGGATGAAGGGGTATCCTCATCCTATCTGTTGAACCATAATCACTTTGCCCCAACTCTCTCTCTACCCTCTCTCTAGTTCATGAGATCCCTAGGTTGATTTCACCAACCTCTGTAAGAACTTGAGTTTGTTGCGAGGAATCGGAGGCCGTAACCTTTGTAAGCCACCGACTTCGTTTTCTTGATTGTGTCCCCGTTTTGCTTATGTTCTTCGCGTTTTGCTTTTGTTCTCTCTTTTTCCCAAGATGATTTCTCTTTGTAGGGAGTAGCTTTGCAAAAACCGTTTGAACCAAGTTGTTCGTAATCGTGAGGAGCATCTTTGCATAGAAGGAATTCTCCTGAAACCTCACGAGTGCGTAGATCGGGCAATTTCTTTGCAGCGTTCTTCGTTTTCTCTCTTTTCCCCCCAAATCTCTTCTTTCCATTTTCTCACATCAAATTGAGCGATGATTTCTTCGGGATAGCTCCTCCATAGCACTAGGATCATGCCTACAAAATTTGGTTGCTATTGGTGAACATTTGGTTGTGTTTTGGAAGGATTTGGTGGAGAGAAAACCAGTCTTGCGGGCTTCAGCAGTTCTGCTCGGGACCTCCGGACTAGGCTCCGGACCATTTCCATTGGTCCGGTGGTCATAGGTCAAGCAGGCTACAGTCCAGTGTCTCTGTGAGAGAGCTCCGGACTACTCAGTTTTGGGGTTTCCGGTGAGTTTTCCTCCACTGCCGGTGAGCTTTCATTTGCTCGTTTTTGTCTGAATCTCCTGAGCGTTGCTCAGGGGAGGTTGAGCACCCAGCAACTGGGTTTGGTTTTTGGGAAGAGTGGCCTGAATATTTCAAGAGAAATTTGAGGCTCCCATTCACCCCCCTCTGGTCTCTATTCTTGGTCCTTCAATTGGTATCAGAGCCGGTTAAGGATCAATCCACCTTACACGGTTCTTGATCCACGGAGGCAACATGGAGCGAGGTGTTGGCAAACCTCCGTTTTTCGATGGAACGAACTTCTTCTACTAGAAGGTGCGCATGTCCGCCTATCTACAAGGAGTTGATTTGAACATATGGGAGATTTTTGAGAATGAGGGCTATCGTGTTCTTGCGGCTCATGTTGACCCTCTCTAGATTTCTCAACACAACGCAAACAATAGAGAACGTAGTATCCTCTTCTCGAGTCTGGTCTTCCTGAGTTTGAGCGAGTCTCGAACCTCACTATCGCGAGAGAGATCTGGCAAACACTTGTGCGATATCATGAGGGCAATCCTCAGATCAAGTCCAGGCTCTTCGACACATACCGTAGGGAGTACGAGAACTTCGTATAATTGGTCGGCGAATCTGTTGACGGGATGTTCACTCGCTTCCAATCTATCATCAACAAGATGCATGCTAATCGAGCCAACTTGCCTTATGATGATCATGAGATGGCTATCAAGCTTTTGCATGCTCTTGATCGGAAGGTGTGGGAGATGAAGGTGGCTGCCATTCAGGAGTCACCGGGCTATGATTCCCTGACCATGGACGAGCTGTTCAGCAAGCTTAAGTCCTCGGAGATTGACTACCAGACCCGGGCCAAGCTTGAAAACCCGTCGAAACCATCTATGGCGTTGGTTTCTGGCTCCGGCGGTACGTCTTCTTCCTCCTCGGACCCTTCACACTCTTTGTTCGCTTTGTCTTTGATGTCTGTGACAGAGGAGCAAGTGGAGGCCCTTGGAGATGACGAGCTGGCCCTAGTCATCACTAGGTTCTCTCGGTTTCACAACAACCGTTTGAACCGACGACGTGGTGGCTCGGCCAAGGGGCGCTACCGTTGCGGTGATGAGGATCACTTCATCGCAAACTGCCCCAAGAAAGCTGCGGGCGACTTCACCAAGCGCAAGGACAAGCGCGAGCACCACTTTTAGGACAAACACAAGCCCAAGGGCGGCTACCACCGAAGGTCCTCCAAGAAGGTGATTGACAAGGTGAAGGCCAAGTACCGAGCCTTCCTCGCCTCCCTCAGCGACATCGATGTCTCCTCTAACGGAGGTGCTTCTTCAAGTGATGATGAGTCGAAGGGAAAGGTTGAGGACAAGCTCAACGACCTATGCTTCTACGCCGACGTCAAGTACTGTGGATTTTGCACCATGGCAATTGAAGAAGGCAAGGTCGGCAAGCGCAAGGATGGCCCCGACTACGACTACGACTCCGACACACCCGAGGTATCACCCAGCGTCAAGTCCCTCTCTGTAACACCCCGACCTAGGGCTTAATAGGATTAATAGGATACTCATACTAATAAATTGCAACTTCTTTTCCGGAAGCCCATCTGCAAAGAACTCGAAAGTTAAGCGTGCTTGGCCTAGAGAAATTTCAGGATGGGTGACCGACCGGGAAGTTCTTCCCGGGGACGCATGAGTGAGGACAAAGTGCGCCAAAAAGACTAGTATTGGTCTGTGAGGGCAGTCTATATCCTAGAAAAGCTATCAGATGTTAACGGGCCTGGCCTCGAGCAGGCGGGATGTTACAAATGGTATAAGAGACGGAGAATTGCACACATGCAACGTTAAGTAGCTTTCAATCGGTTAACAAATGAGAGATTGGCTAAATGCGACTAATAATGGATGTTGTAGGTTAGTTAATCGGTTCCTCATCATCTCAAAAGGGTGTTTACTCGGTTAACCACCTCGTTCATAGGAAAAGTGGTACTCAAGCCGCTTGGTAGAGGACTGCTTTGAAAAGTATTGTACTGCAGCTTCTGAAGTATATACCTTATCCACAAGGTTCACAAAGCCGCTTGGAAAAGTATTGTATTGTCTTGTATTCCTCCCAAAGTAACAATGCTTCATGAAAGTCAATAAAGGAAATTCTTTAAACAAAAATTTCCTAAGTCAAGAAAGTATCAACAAATGGTTTGACCAGATTTGCCATTTGGATGCTCGAAGCTCAGTAGACAAGTGCTATCGCTGGTATTGGAAGATAGGTGACATGCTTCTCTCCCTTGAAAGTTTTTCGTTCTGAATCTCGGGACGGGATTCTTTTTAAGGGGGAAGGGTTGTAACACCCTCGGTGTTAAGCATAGGCTAAGAAGTAATTAAGCCTAATTATATTGGATCAAACGATAATCAGAGACTATAGTTCATATATGAGAATATAAGATAAGGTATTTATTCTATGAGCCTCGTCTCTATTTCCATCTATATGAACTTTTGGAAGAGTTTCACTAAGTTCGGAACCGAAAAGTGAAGTGAATGGAAGATTCGTATAATTATCGGATTTATCATGTGAAGTGGGAATAATCATATGATTCAACAAAATTTCACGACCTTTCTCAAAAGACTCCGGTTGAAAGGTTCGTGTTGCCCGGAAACACAGAAAATGTCCGGAAAATATTCTGAACCCCAGTTCGATTGCCACCAACGACGTTCTTAATCGGCTTTGACCGACAATTTGGAGATCTCGTATGTAGACGCGCATTGAACAAAATTTCTAGATCGGATCAAGACGGACAAACTTCGTTCAAACATTGAGACCTGAATCATAGCCGAAAATGGTGAAACAGATGACCGAAGATCGTCGGAAGGCCAGTTTTCGGTACCCACGAGGTTTTCTTCAGGAATCAATAATTCGCAAACCGTTTAGAGTTTGACTGTGGTTCTTGAAGCAAATTGATCTTTTTGACGAGATCTTCGAAACAGTGTTTTCGGACGATCAATCCCGCGAGCGGTTTGAAAAATGGAAAATTAGAACGTTGGTGGCAGTATAATATTTCTCTGTTGCATTGTGGGACAGGAAAGAAATAAAAGGGGCAGCAGCCCCTGCTCCCTCTCTTCTCCCTACGCCTCCCACTCCCTCCTCTCTGTCTTGCTGCTGGAAACAGCAGAGAGCTGCTGCTCTCCCCTCTCTTCCTCCTCCCGCCACCAAGAGCCCCCCCTCTCTCCCATGGCTGCCCTCCTCCTCCACCCTGCAGCCATGGCAGAGCTCTGCTCCTCCCTGCAAGCCGTCGGCCCCTTCCCTGAGCGCCCCTCTGGCCGCCGTGGACGAGCCCTGCAGCTCGCCCTGCTGCAGGCCTGCTCGCCCCCAACCCTAGGTCGCCCTAGGCGAGCAAAGGCCGGGTGGACCTCGCTGCTGGGGCAGCGCCCGGTGCTGCTGCCCTGTCGTGCTCGCTGCTGCGCCAAACAGCTGTGCTTGCTGCTGCCACTGCAATGGGGAGGCAGCAAGGCCAGTACAGCTCCAGCGACCATCCCCTTCCTCCAAGCTGCTGCTCCCAGCCATTGCCATGAAGAACAGCAGGAACAACAAGAACAGCTCCCCCTTTCTCCCTTCGTTTTCAGTTTTCAGTTTTATGTAGTCATTCATAAAATCATAGTAAATCAACGAAAAATCGCATGGATGTGTGGTTGTGCTTTTTGGAATCCTTGTGAAATTCTCTAGATCCATTGGATTATATGATTTGTGTGGACTATATTGTTCAAAATCTTGATTATGCAGTTAGGGTTTGTATGATTAGTTGTATGAAATAAATATTTGATGTCAATGAGGAGTGCTCCAAAAATTCTGAAAATATTATGGTGTGTTTATGTTGCTATGAATAGCTTATGGTTAAAATTTCATGCCTAGGTGGTTGAATGGTTTGAGATTTATGAAGTTAACAAGTGTCTTATTCATTATTTTGGACTGCATGCATGATCTCTGAATATTAATGCTTTCCATGTATAAAATGTTGTTTTCTGTTGGTATGGTGAATACCAAAGTTGTAGGTGATGATATGAGGAAGCTTGTGTTAAAATTTCATGACCTTATCTCTAATAGTTTAGGAGATATGAATTTATTAAGTTGAAGACTGAAATCTGTCATTTCCTGGACATAACTGGACGTTTATGTTATTTGGCCAAGATAAACTTGGAATCATATACTGAGCATGTGGAAACTTTTGTAGTAGTTTTCATAAGCTTTATAGAATATCCAAGTTCATATTTTTAGGATCTCTAGATTGTGAGTTATGACTGTTTGAAGTAGAGTCACAGAATCTGTCCACTTGTGGACAGAGATGTACTCTTTGTTTATTTCAAGTTTGTTAAGTTTTAAATCATGTTAATATGGTTATAAGAAACATGTAAATAATTTGAGTACCTTTTCAACTAGTCAAGAACCATATGTGTTGGATAAGTAGAACTTTATTTATACTTCTCTAAATTTCAGCTCATTGGTATGTCTTTAGTTTTGTCGATGCTATGTGGACTGAATATACAGTGTTGCATATATAAGTGTTTTCATTTATTATTATGCTTTGCTGTGGTTGTTTTGAATATAAAATTTGAGCATGATGTATAAGCTTTCTAAAATGTCTAGAATCATCCTTTTATCCCTTCTAGAACTCAAGTTATGAATATTTCAAGTTATATGTTAAATCTATCCAAAGTGTGGACAGGGTTGCTTCCTTATGCTTGTTGACCTTGTTAAGTATAGAATCGTCTTGTTATAATAATAGGAATGTTTAGTTAACTTAATAAGCTTTCTATTAAGTTAATATTCATGCTTCTTGGAGTTTGCAACTCGAGTTATGCATATTGGAATGAAATGTTACTATTCTGTGCTAGTTAGAGCAGATCTGAAACATTGACATGTTTGACTTGTTTAACTTGTGAATTATCTTTTGATGGTATTAATAATATTGTAGGTAATTTCAATACCTTTACAGAATGTCTAAGATCATCTCTTTTGGATTCTTATATCTCTAGTTATGTTCAAAACAAATAAAATATATGCTGCTGTCCAGAATTTGCTTTGCATGCTAAATTCATTACTCTAGTTCATGATTGTTTGATTTATTCCTTTTGTTAGTTCCTGAGTGATGAACTCTTGCAATGTGTGTTCAAGCTAGTGAGCATATCATCTTTAACACATGTTGGTTATCCTCCTATTCTTTGCTAGGGTAATATTCAAGCAGGTAACCCTTGTGCTTATCGAATGCTTGCAATAGTTTGAATTAGTTAATTAATATGTTATTCTTGATGTGATTGTTGTACTCCCATGATATGCATGTGTGATAACTAGTTCAAATAAATCCATGTGCTTATGTAGGTGGGTTCAATAACTTGCTTGCTTCCTTGATGCTAGACTTGAGTGATAGTAATTAATAAATTGCTCTCTAATGTACTTCTGTATGTATGACGTAATCTTGTCTTTAATTATTATATATATATGTATGGCTTAGTCTTGTGCTTATCATAAATGCTTGTATATGTATCTCTTGTTACCATTCTCCGCATTCATACATGTGCATCTTGCATCTTATCTAGGTACGATAGGTACACTACGTGGAGATGTGATGGTTGGAGCCAAACCCGAAGACGGGGTTTGGTGGAGCTAACCCGGACATAGTGTGGTGGATGAATCCAGGAGGCAAAAGGAACCAAGAGTATGAGCATGGATCTACAGAGCTCGCCAAGCAAGTGTCATCTAACCATCGCTGACTTGTGTCGGTTCCCAAGGCAAGCCCCGGAGCATCATATGCCTCCTCTCTCTCTTTTAAAGTATTCACTTACAACTATCAATCTTGTTTGTGCATTAAGTTAGTAGGAGTTGAGATGAGACCCCTTGCTGAATTATATCTCCTTGTCCACTAAAAAGAACCTTGTAGGCCCAGGATCGAAACCTCTGCTTAGCCATGCTTATACCGGTAGCGTGGGTGGTCTATCATCCCCCACAAAGATAGGTTGTTGGTCACGGTTGGCTATAGTTTGCTATCGTGGAAAATAACCATGTGGAAGTAATAAATCGAGACCGGACGGACAAAGTGTTGTGAGCCACTTGACTTGGAGGTCTTATGAGCGGGTTCTCTCCGCCTGTGTCATTAGGCACTGGATCGTGGTTGGACATCTGCCGAGATTGAACGCATGCCTCTTTTATAGCTGGCCGAATAACTCATTTCGACCACGAAGCCTAACTATGTGGGTTCGGGCCGGTATCTCCCCCTACTTGGGTCATGAAGACCGCGAGCGGCATACTAGACCATGGGCAAGTACCCTAATCGTCCTGGCCTGGCACCAAGGGCAGGCACTGCTTGAGCTACCTGGCTATCCGTGAGTCGCTACTCATGCCTGTACCTGGAGATCCGCGGGCTACCCGAGCGAAAATGAAGGTGACCCACAAAAGTCAACCCGACGGGGAAGACTTGGGTGTGATTGAGGAATAAACCTCTAGCTGGATAGGAATTCGATTCGAATCGCGGTCTCTCCCCGTCATTGAGAAACTTGAAAGATCTTCCTCCCACTGTAGAAACATGAACTCTAATAAGTAACCAAAAGATGGTTATATGGTGTTTATGCCAAACTGGATATGGTTACTATTGTGATGCTTTAATCAAGTGATTGCTCTAGATCAGGTGCAAATCTAGACTTGATAAGCTCTATTAATCCTGATGCTAAAATATTATTTAAAATATTGAAAGATAAGACTCAAGGTAGTAATGCTCTTTTATGCAAAATTTATGCTATCCTGTCAACTCCACTATATGAACCTTGCATATCCTTGGGAGTCGTTTATTTCTCTCTTGTCGGGTAAGTCTAGCTGAGTACATTCGAGTACTCAGGGTTTATCCCACCCTGTTGCAGGTGAAGGGAACCACCGGTGGGCTCGGTGATTCTATAGTTACTTCTTATCTATATGTTGTTACTGGAGGATGTCACTTAAGCTAGCAATGTATTTCAACTTATGTTACTATAATCATTTCAAAGCTATGTTGTTTCATTAAACAATTTTGAACTCAAACTTGTATTATTATTTCTGAGCTTATTTGTAAATATTATTTCCGCTGCAAAACTCTATATAAGTGATTGGTGTTTACTTAATATAGCGATCCCAGTTGGGTTGTTCATTTACCAAGGTCGACTCGGCGGACTACCGAATTGGTATAAGTGAGAGTATGTGCGTGTCAACGTGTTAAACGGGGACAGTCGTGCTTGATCTTATATTAGTTGGGCGGTTCTGTGACACTCTCTCTTGAGCTTGAGTCTCTGAATGACATCTTGATGAGTCAGGATGCGTTGCTCAAGCGTGCCGCTTGTGAGAGGAACGACTTTAAGGCGAAGTACCTTAGTGCGCTTCATGAGCTAGATTTTGCTAAGGCTTCGGTGGTGGTTACCGAGGAGGTAGAGTGTGATGCTTGCGCCATTCACATGTCTGATCTTGTCACTCTCCAGGACAAGTATGACACTCTACTTGAGGAGGTCAGTGAGCTGAAGGCTAGGCCTAGCTTACTTGGTGCGTGCAACTGGGTTACTTGAGCTGAAGGCTAGACCTAGCTTATGTGGCAGAACCGCCCAAATTATAAGAAATCAAGTACCAAAGTAGCCGTTTTAACGACCACTTTAAACACTTGAGCCCATATAATCCCGGTAGTCTGGAAATCTCGAAGGATTTCTAACAATCGTATCTCCAACCAAGATCGCGTAAACTTAGGTATGCACATTCGAACGAACCAACAATTTAAACGAAAAACTTGAAGTACAAAAAAACGTTATCACAACACTTTGTCCCAAATAATGTAGTGCTCACGCCACAACACCTGTGGCCAAATGAAACATTGTAACTCGAACTCAAAGTTTTCACTCCACACTAGTACCATTAGTAAATAGGGGTGCCCACGAGATCATGTCCAACAACAGCAAAAGATGAGCTCGTAGAAGACCTTGCCCAAAGCCTACTCCTCTTCTCCTTCGACAGGATAGAGACAATGCTTACAATAGCCAAAGTATACTTGGCCATCTGCAACAAACGGGATAAACCCTGAGTACGGGAATGTACTCAGCTAGACTTACCCATCTAACTGAAAATAAAGACTCCAAGGATATGCATGGCCATTTATGTGGATCTGGATAAACTTTGCTTTTGCGGAAACGCGAGAAATAAGAAACAACTTTAAGCATTAGAGAGCAGCCATTTTCCATCCTATTATTTATCTCTAGGTTGTGCACCTGTTCTAGAGCACTCACTTGATCTAATCAATCAATATAATAAAATCATATCATATTTCATTGTCAATATTTTAGTAGAACCATCATTGATGTTGCATGGAGTTGTACCGTGGTGAAGCTCAGCATAATCCCCCACTATCCGGTGGGAGGCGGCGACTCGAATCGATATACAACCAGCTGGCAAGATTCCCTTTAACACACGCCCACACTTTCCCCGTCGGGTCCATGCATTGGGTTACCGCTCAACACTGCCCAGGTAGTAACGTCGCGAGCTCAGCGTAATCCACCCAATTGGGGAAATCAGTTGGCCACCATGGGGCAGGTCGTATCTCCAAACTAGAGGGAGCCAAAAGTAGACTGAGAGTCGACCCGGATAGTGTTTACTCGGCTTCGGGGTCGAAACTCACATCGACCCCTATGTGAAAGGGCGCATTTGAATATGTAAGAGGGCCACCACCGTATACAAACCTATACAATCCAACGGACGGACTGCCCCCAAGTCTAAACCACTTGGTGCTCTTGCCTTCCAGTGACCGTATTTCATTACTACCATTGGTTCTTTCCCACGATAGCAAATATAGCCAACCATGATCGGTACTACCCCAGGGGGTAATACGAACATGAACATAAATGTAACCATTTATTCTAAGCAGGCTAAGCAGTTGCTTTTACTTTTAAACATCAGGTTAACAAGGTAGGTAATTCAATAATCAAGGAAGGAAATGCATCAATTGGGATTCAATTAACTCTTAGCACTTAATGCATCACAGTATAAAATACTCAAGTAGATTAAATTGTAAATACTGGGAGACTTAAGGATGCTACGGGGATTTCCTTGAGTGAAGGTGGAGGGCTGGTGGTCAGGGCACTCAGGGAGGTTAGTGTCGAGCTCATGGTACTCCTCGCTCAGCTCCTGCACCTCCTGGACTCCTTCCTCTGGAAGTGGCACCTAGGGTTCCTCTACTGATCCTGGATGTTTGCAATGCATATAAGTAAACTTGATGGTGGAGGGATGATGATTGAACAAGAATTAAACACTCAAAGATTGCTTTTAAAATTAACCTAAGCACTCATGCTAGTTCCACTTTATACATCAAGCCTAATATAAACTGTTCAGAAAAATCTACAAAAATTACAGAGGACAGAACAAGCCTACTGGATGCTACTGCAGAGAATTCATCCAAAGCAAAGCTACCAGCTAGTAGATACAAAAAGATGAATTTAAATGCAGAGAAGCACTTAGAACTAGACCTACTGGCTTAAAGGGTGAAACATGCTATATCTTATTTTTAATAGGTTATTTACTTGGAAACATATTTATCGAGAAAGTTCCATGATCATCACTACCAGATTATTCTCTATACGAATTGCCAAGGGAAACCCTAGAAAAGATCACTTGAACTACAAGTACCTTTTCTACCATACAACATACCACATATTATATTTTTCCTAGATATATCATGGTATACAGAGACTACACAAAAAGTTTCATGATTTATCTAAGCACAGATTTATCACAGGAATTAATCTAAGAAAGCAGCAGAACCACATTTTAATAGAGAACTAATTAATTCTACACAGAAACATGGCATCTTATATTTTTCCTAGCTTCTACACAGGATAACAGAGCTAGCATAAAAACTTCACATTTTTATTTGAACATTTCAAGCAGGAACACATTTGACTTTGATAAAAGCATAAAAGAACTATTTAAACATTAGTACTGAAGAGATTCTCCAAAAATTACTTTTATACTTTTAACAAGAAGATATTCATTTATAGATTCTAACACAATTTATTTCACCATTTTAGGATTTACCAAACTCTAGATATGAAATAAACAAGCATTATCACATTTACTGAAAAATAGGTAAAAAGAAATGCATTTCAGAATTTGGCCCATGGATGAACAGTGTTGGGCTCGGCCCAGTGCACGCGGGAGGCCGAGCTGACCGGTGGGACCCCGTGGTCAACTCGGGTCCACATGTCAGCGAGTGCGAAACAGAGCAACGGCGCTGACCGGCGCGTTCTCGTCGGCGGTGAGCTCGTCGGCGACGAGGGTGGGTGTGCTAGGCTTGGGGTGATGACGCGCATCGACCGGTGGGGTTGGTTGAACCGGCACGACCCTGTAGCGAGCCGGTGGCGTGCGGTGGCGGCGAGAAGCGGCGGTGTGAAGCGGCAAGACTCTCACCGGCGTGGTGTTGCCCGGCGAGCGGGTGCGTGAGCACCACGGTGATGTGGTGAGTGCAGCGCAAGTGTTGGTTGGGCCGGAGGAGCTCCGAGGAGGTCCGGCCACGTGCGAGTTCCGCGGCGGCGGTAATGGCGCACGGCCAACGTCGCTGTGACGTTCCAGGGTGCAAGGGTGCTAGCGGACGGGTGTTCTCACCTCTACTACCTCCGGTGAAGCTTCTACGAAGATGGAGGCGATGGATGAGGTCGGAGGAGGGGTGAACGCGTGTCGGGTACGAAGGTAAGGGGTACCCTAAACCCTTTGATAAATTAACGCTAAACATAGCAACCATTTTTAAGACAGGGATCTGCCCACTGCTCAAGTCAGTAGGGAAAGGCCCATCACATAAAGGCCCCCTACACCGGTTACGGCAGCAGGTCGCGGGCCGGCCCACCTCGACATCAAGTGACGGACCGAGGGTCGAACGAACGACCCCCCGGCTCCTACCTTGACACCGGGTGACGGACGAGGGGTCGAACGAACGACCCCCCGGCTCCTACCTCGATCCCTCTGACTCCGTCTCTGCTCCGACCCTACCTCGACGAGCGACGGACCAGGGGTCGAACGAACGACCCCCGGACAGGAGGCTCGATCAACCCAACTGCTCCCGGCATGGGTTAAAGTAAATCCGCCTAACGACATGGGCGCCCGCGCCCGCAGTCAAATCCAACAACTCTCCGTCATGTCCCCGATTCCTGTCAACTGTGCCGCCACTGTCGCCACGACGCGAGTACAGACTCCAGCAGCGCCCCTTGGAACGTGAACAGTGCAGCCCTTGACGACGACTTCAGGGGTACGACAGAGCCACGTAGGGCTCGACCCCCCCTTGACCGATGGGCTCGACCCCTCCCTCCAACAACTCCAGTATGGGGCCCGTCCCATCCGCCCCGTCTCGTTTCAGCTGTGGGATTCGCGCCCGCCTGCGGAAGCTGTGCCGCGACGTGCTACGACGACTTCTACTACCGTCACGACTGGGAGCGCCAGAAGGACGGGAAGGCCATGCCAGCACAGTGTACGCCGTCCCTTCGCCAGCACTGCGCCGAGGACACGCCGCCCATGCTACACAGTTAGGACCCTGTACCCTCGGACCTCCCCTTGGTCTATAAAAGGGGACGCCGAGGTAGAAGAAGGGGTCGGTCGGAGGTCCGATCTCTGAGTTTCCATACGACTCCGCATTCGGATTTCAGCCCTGATCATCACACCCCGCTGCTTGAGCGACCCCTCGAGCATTAATTCACCACCTAGGGCAGCACTGCTAGCCTTAGGCCACAGCTCACTCTGAGCAAACTTGTGTAATTCAGCTTGTACCCCCCCTGTACGAGCATGTTTGGGTGCAAGATAATACAAGTCATCCCCCCCCCCGCTAGACGTAGGTCCTTCTTTGCCCGAACCAGGATAAACCTTGTGTCCATCTTGCATCACGTCTGAGAGAGGGAGCACGCGATATACAAATTTACTAGTTGGTGGTCTTGACCCCCGGGTCATAACACCGGGTCGTCAACTCCGAACTACTCTCTCAGATGGATTCCACCATCCCACCGTTTCCATTCACCACCGTCGTCTGGTTCGGCAGTCTAGGGTTCGTGTCCACGGGCCAGGGCCACTTCATAGTTTTCCCTTCGCTCGTGGCCTGGACAGCAGCAGCTCCGGTAATAACGGGGCTAGCAAGGATCAGGCGACGGTCCCTCCGCTTGCGCCTTTGGTCTGCGATCAGGAGGAGGCGCGAGCGACTGCGACGCGCTCGTCGTTGTGCGGATTCCGAGACGCCGGATGCCATTTCCCTAGCCCCGGCTGGCGACACAGTCCCTTTCCACAGGGGCCTGTTTGACCCATGCTTGTGGGCCGAGGGCGGGCGCCCCTCTGAGCGGGACTTCGGCTCTGCCATATCGTCATCCCCGGGGGTCCCCATGGCCTCTCCGACACACTTGGCCCCGCCACCACCGTGCGATCCGTTCCCAAACAGGCTCCACAACAGCGCAAGACTCTGTTCTGCCCTCGCAGGATTGCAGATACAGACATGTAGCGGGTCTCCAGGGACTCCGTCACGTGCGACGATCAACCCCGTCACCATCTCTTCCCCGGGCGAGCCGAGACTACCCCGGACGTGGGGCACGCTACAGCGGCGCCTGGTGGAGGAGCGCAGGAGGTCCTTCCCCCACTTCTACCACGCCGACCCCGACTCGGACTCTCCCGACGAGAGTTACGATTCCACCCGGGAATGCTTCCACCTCGATGAGCAGGCCGACCCCCAGGACGACGTCGACGACACCGCAGCCACAGAAGAAGGAGGAGGGGCCAACGCTACACTAGCACAAGATGCCAACCCTCTGAGTCCTGATAGAGCCGATCCACCACCAGACGTCCAGATCACGCAAGTCCGGGAGCTTCTCAGCAAGCTCGAGGAGGAGCGCCTGCAACTTCAGCAACTCGAGCACGCCCTCGAGCAGGATAGAGGGCGCCCGCAGGGTGGAGGAGCTCGCAAGCGGGCCCGGGAAGTCCACCGGCAAATCATCGAGGAGGGGGCGAACGAGCCCCGAGTCTTCAACCGCGCTAGCCAGAATGTCGTAGTGGCCGCAATGCTGCTCCGCGACATGACGGCACCATCGACACCCCAATCGCGGCGCATCAGGGACGAAATCCAGGGGCTTCTCCAAACTGCAGCCGTGCAGCAGGCGGAGAGCTCGGCCTCGAGGCGTCGAGGGGCTGCCTCCGAGAGACAGGGAGCACCCCCCCGACAAAACCGAGAAGTATCCGTCCACCAGGACAAAGCGCCCCAAGGCCAGGTCGAGCGACGACCGGTTCAAGAACGCCTCGTCGACGATTGACCCCCCTGGGTGAACAATCGATGCCGGTACGGCGACGCCGAGGCTCGAGGCTACAGCGCTCACCGAGGTGGGCGTTACGACAGCGACAAAGACCGGTGTCGGTCTCCGGAGCCGCCGGGGTCCCGAGTCTTCGGCAGAACCATCCGGCGGACCCCCCTGCCCGTCCGTTTCCGTCCATTCACCAGCCTGGTCAAGTACAATGGTGAAACTAAGCCAGAACTCTGGCTTGCCGACTTCAGACTGGCATGTCAGCTAGGAGGAGCCGACAATGATCATGTCATCATTCGGCAACTCCCGCTGTTCCTCTCCGACACCGCTCGCAGATGGCTCGAGGAGCTGCCCCCGGACTTGATCCAAGACTGGCCTGACCTGGTCAGGATCTTTGAGGGCAACTTCACGGGCACCTACGAGCGGCTGGGCAACCCTTGGGACCTCCGCAGCTGCAAGCAGAGGCCAGGGGAGACCCTCCGCGCCTTCACCCGCCGATTCTCGAGGCAGCGTACCGCACTAACCCACATCTCCGACCATGAGGTCATTACGGCGTTCATCGCCGGAACGACCTGCAAGGAGTTGGTGCGGGAGCTGGGGTGAAACACCCCCAAGACCACCAATGAGCTCATGGACATCATCGCCAACTACGCAGCTGGCGAAGAGGCCGTTGGCGCGTTCTTCTA
Organism: Microstegium vimineum; assembly: GCA_022036555.1. Classification (NCBI taxonomy): domain Eukaryota; kingdom Viridiplantae; phylum Streptophyta; class Magnoliopsida; order Poales; family Poaceae; genus Microstegium; species Microstegium vimineum. Next base: position 33,872,001 of record CM039120.1, on the reverse strand, counting down.
GATACCTCCAGAGAAGGGAAGGGCAAGGCGGATGAGCCCGGGGGCTCGGACAACGAGCCCAAGAAGAACAATGGGCCTAGAAGGAACAACAACGGCAACAGCGGCAGGAAGAAGAAGAAGAAGAACTAGCCGGGCCGATGCAACATCGAGCCCGACGACCTTGTCGCTGCGGTAGACAAGAAGAAGCCTCGAGGGCCCCCTCCCGACGGGGGCATCTTCGATAAGATGCTGAAGGAGCCTTGTCCCTACCATATGGGGCGGCCAACCACCGCCTCGAGGACTGTCACATGCTTCGAAAGCACTTCATCCCTCCTAGCCTCAGGAGAGACGACGGCAAAGAAGACCCGCCCTGTGACGTCCACGTCAAAGGCGATGCCAAAAAGGAGGCTTCCCCGAAATCCACGACTGCTACATGATCTACGGGGGACCCTCGACTCGACTCACCACGCGCCAGCGCAAGAGGGAGCGTCGAGAGGTTTTCTCCGTTCGAGCCCAGGCTCCTCGGTACCTCGACTGGTCACACACGCCGATCACCTTCGACTAGGACGACCACCCCAAGCACATCCCCAACGCAGGGGTCTATCCACTCGTCGTCGATCCGATCATCCTCAACACCCGCCTCACGAAGGTGCTCATGGATGGGGGAGCAGCCTCAATGTCATCTACGCCGATACCCTCGACCTCCTGGGAATTCCGAGGACCATGCTTCTGCCCAGCGTAGGGGGGTTCCACGGGATCATCCCAGGAAGAAGGCACTCCCGATAGGCCGCATCAAGCTACCTGTCTGTTTCGGTGTCCCCTCGAACTTCTGAAAGGAAGAGCTGACCTTCGAGGTGGTCGCATTCCGAGGCACCTACCACGCCATCATCGGTAGACCGGGGTATGCCAAGTTCATGGCAGTCCCGAACTACACCTACCTCAAGCTCAAGATGCCAGGGCCCTCGGGGTCATCACCGTCGACACCTCATACGAGCACGCATACGACTGCGACGTCGAGTGTGTGGAAAAAGCCGAAGCCCTCGAGGATTTGGCCATCCTCGCGGCCCTCGACGACTTGTCCGGAGAGATCCCCGACCCAAGTGACACGCTGGCAACTTCAAGCCGGCGGAAGACACAAAGACCATCCCGCTCAACCCCGGTCTCACGGATGGGAAGGTGCTGACGATCAGCGCCACCCTCGAGCCCAAATAGGAAGCAGTGCTCGTCGACTTTCTCCGTGCAAATGCCGACGTGTTCGCATGGAGTCCCTCGGATATGCCGAGCATTCCGAGGGAGGTCGCCGAGCACTCCTTGGACATCCGAGCCGGGTCTAAACCGGTGAAGCAACGCCTGCGCCGCTTCGACGAGGAGAAGCGCAGGATCATCGAGGAGGAGGTCGATAAGCTTTTGAAGGCCGGATTCATCAAGGAGGTACATCATCCCGAGTGGTTAGCAAATCCCGTACTTGTAAAGAAAAAGAATGGGAAGGATAGGATGTGTGTAGACTACACTAGTTTAAATAAAGCATGTCCCAAGGTTCCCTTTCCGTTACCACGTATCGATCAAATAATAGATTCCACTACGGGATGCGAAACTCTCTGCTTCCTTGATGCGTATTCTGGCTACCACCAAATAAAGATGAAGGAATCCGATCAGCTCGCGACTTCCTTCATCACCCCCTTTGGCATGTTTTGCTACCTCACTATGCCCTTCGGTTTGCGAAACGCCGGGGCCACCTACCAGCGATGCATGCTCCACGTCTTCGGGAAACACATAGGGCCGACCGTCGAGGCCTACGTCGACGACATCGTGGTCAAATCCAAGATGGTCGGAAACCTGGTTGGAGACCTCGAGATCGTGTTTGGGTGCCTCCGGGCTAATCGCATAAAACTAAACCCTGAGAAGTGTGTCTTCGGGGTCCCTCGAGGCATGCTCTTAGGGTACATAGTTTCCCAGCGCGGAATCGAGGCCAATCCCGAGAAGGTAACCGCAATTACAAGGATGGGCCCGATCAATGACCTCAAGAGCGTGCAAAGGGTCACGGGGTGCCTCGCCGCCCTCAGCCGCTTCATCTCGAGGCTCGGAGAGAAGGCCCTACCCCTTTACCGCCTCCTGAAGAAGACGGAACACTTCGCGTGGACCGCCGAAGCCGAGGAATCGCTCTCGAAGCTCAAGGCCTTGCTCACCTCGCCCCTGGTCTTGGTACCCCCGAGTCCGGCCGAGCCCCTCTTGCTCTACGTCGCAGCAACTACCCAGGTAGTTAGCGCGGTCGTAGTAGTCGAGAGGGAGGAGGAAGGACACGCCCTGCAGGTTCAGAGGCCTGTCTACTTCATGAGCGAGGTGCTTTCCGAGACCAAGACGAGGTACCCCCACATCCAGAAGCTGTTGTACACGGTCGTCCTCACTCGGCGGAAGCTCCAGCACTATTTCCTGGGCCACCCGGTTACTGTGGTCTCATCTTTCCCCCTCGGAGAGATAATCCAGAACCGGGAGGCATCTGGAAGGATCGCCGAGTGGTCGGCCGAGCTCATGGGGGAGACTCTCTCCTACGCCTCTCGGAAGGCCATCAAGTCTCAGGTACTGGAAGATTTTGTTGCAGAATGGACCGACACCCAACTACCCCCAGCGCAGGTTCAGAACGAGCTCTGGACCATGTACTTCGACGGATCGTTGATGAAGACGGGGGCAGGCGCCGGATTGGTGTTCATATCACCCTCAGGGTTTCACATGCGCTACATCATCCGCCTCCACTTCCCCGCCTCCAACAACGTCGCCGAGTACGAGGCCCTCGTTAGCGGCCTGCGCATCGCCATCGAGCTCGGGGTTCAACGCCTCGACGTGCGAGGGGACTCACAGTTGGTGATCGACCAAGTAATGAAAGATTCGAGCTGCCACGACCCCAAGATGGAAGCCTACTACAAGGAGGTCAGAAAACTCGAGGACAAGTTCTACGGCCTCGAGCTCAACCACGTCGCCCGTCGGTACAACGAAGTTGCCGACGAGCTGGCCAAAATCGCCTCTACTTGAGGTACGGTCCCTCCCGACATCTTCTCGAGGGATCTTCACAAGCCACCCGTCGACCTGGACTCGGGGGCTCCCGCCCTCGAGCAAGGGGTCGATCTTCCCCCCTCGACCGATCCCCCCTCGAGCGGGGAAGAGGTCATGGAGATCGACGGTGCTGCCACAACGCCAACCCCTCCGACGGATTGGCGCGCGCCCTACCTCGAGTACCTGACACGGGGAGAACTCCCAAAGGACCGCACGAAAGCTCGTCGTGTAGCCCGACGTGCCAAAACCTACGTCTTGTACAGGGACGGCCGCGAGCTATATCGACGTAGCCCGTCGGGTGTACTTCAACGCTGCCTCACCCTCGAGGAGGGGAGGGCATTGCTGAAGGATCTACACTTGGGGGCTTGTGGCCACCACACGGCGCCAAGAACGCTGGTAGGAAGTGCCTTTCGACAAGTCTTCTACTGGCCGACGGCCGTCACTGACGCCACCAAACTCGTTCGATCCTGCAAGGGATGCCAATTCTACGCCAGGCAGACCCACCTACCCGCCCAAGCTCTTCAGATGATACCGATACCCTGGCCGTTCGCAGTATGGGGGTTCGACATGGTCGGCCCCTTGAAAAGAACCAAGGGTGGCCACACCCACCTCCTCGTGGCTATCGACAAGTTCTCGAAGTGGATCGAGGCTCGACCCATCGCCAACATCCAGTCTCGACAAGCCGTGCTATTCTTCACCGACAACATCTGCCGCTTCGGGGTCCCCAATGTCATCATCACCGACAACGGCATGCAGTTCACCAGCCAAAAATTCTTGGACTTCTGTGACCATCACCACATCAGGGTGAATTGGTCCGCAGTCGCCCACCCTCGAACTAACGGTCAGGTCGAGCGTGCCAATGGTATGGTTTTGCAGGGCCTCAAGCCAAGGATCTTTGATCGACTGAACAGGCATGGCAGGAGATGGGTCGACGAGCTGCCCACTGTGCTATGGAGTCTCTGAACGACACCAAGTCGAGCCACGGGGTTCTCTCCGTTCTTCTTGGTCTATGGGTCCGAGGCCGTCCTCCCCACTGACCTCGAGTACGGGTCCCCTCGACTGAAAGCCTACAGCGAGCAAGCCAACACGGTAGCCCGAGAGGACTCCCTCGACCAGCTCGAGGAAGCCCGTGATATGGCCCTCTTCAAGTCGGCAAAGTACCAGCAGACGCTGCGGCGCTACCACAACAAAAACGTGCGCAAAAGGGACCTCAACGTCGGCGACCTCATTCTGCGTCGTTGGCAAAGCAACAAGGGGCGTCACAAGTTGACACCACCCTGGGAGGGACCCTTCATCGTGGCGGAGGTGCTGAAGCCCGGCACTTACAAGCTGAAGAACGAGAAGGGTGAGATCTTCACCAACGCGTGGAACATCGAACAACTACGTCGATTCTACCCCTAAGGCCTCAGGGCCTTGTACATTTTTGCATTTATGTACAAATCCTCGAATGAATAAAATGTTCTTGCAACACATTTCACATTCGTTCGTAGCTCAGAGGTAGCCTCGACTTTGCCCCGGCAAAATTGAGCCTCCCTCGGGGGCTAACGGGGCCCCCTCCCAAGTCCCCGAAAAACTCGAACGTTTTTTTCGAAACTTAGCTCTCCCTCTCGATCTTTCCCTCGAGTACGCTTCGTAACTAAGTAAAGGCGCCTCGAACTCCCTAAGGGTCGAGGGTGTCGTCGAGCCAGGGACTCACCTACGCCCCAGGGCTACGGTATCCCCGCTCGCTCCCCCCTTTTCAGGGATACGAGCCTGCGTCGAACACTTAGTTCACAAGCGTCGACTCAGGCAAAGAAAAGCAGAGAGAGCTCGAGAAGTAGAAATAATGAGACGCACTCGTCTACAACACTAAGGTAGCCTCGACTTTGCCCTAGCAAAGTCGAGCCTCCCTCGGGGGCTAATAGGGGGGGCACCCCCCTCCCAATTCCCCGAAAAACTCGAACGTTTTTTCAAAACTCAGCTTTCCCTCTCGATCTTTCCCTCGAGCACGCTTCGCGACTAAGTAAAGGCGCCTCGATCTCCCTAAGGGTCGAGGGTGTCATCGAGCCAGGGACTCACCTACGCCCCAGGGCTACAGTATACCCGCTCGCTCCCCCCCTTCTAGGGATACGAGCGTGCGTCGAACACTAAGTCCACAAGCGTCGACTCAGGCAAAGAAAAGCAGGGAAGGCTCGAGAAAAAAAATAACTGTGTGCATCTCGATCAAAATGCATTAGATATAAGAGGCCCTCGGGGGCTCGTCATTGTATCAGTACAAAAGCCTAAATATTACATGGACCTTCCTGTCCAGATATGGCTCGCAGGCCTGGGACTACTCATCGAGGGGGTCGCCGTCCTCAAGAAGCAATGCAGGAAGTTGGCCACATCGGAAGGTGAAGAGTCTGCAAAAGCTCATCGACACCATCTGAGGGCTACTCGGCACCATCTCTGTGCACCGAAGGGATCACCTCGGGCTCGAAGAGCTTCGCCAGCTCGCCTCCGGGCACCTCCACAAGATCCATCAACTTCTGGCACCTCGCGTCGTTCTCTTCGTCGGTCAGCCTCGGGTCGGTGGCAAACCCGTTGACGACGACGTTGAGGTCATAATTGTAGGCCGAGTTGACGACCGCGAGGGCCCGCTTCACGCCCACATGCAGGGTGGCACGGACGTGCTCCGTCACCTCCTGCGTCATGGAGTAGAAGCGGCGCAGCAGGGAGTCCCCTCGAGCGTCACCCTCGACCTCCGGCTCCGGCTCGATCGAGAGGTCGTCGCAGAAGTTGTTGATGACACCCGTGAGCCTCGCGTTGAAGTTCACCTTAGTCCCGAGGAGGCCCTGAAGACTGTTCAGGTCCTCGTGGGCGCAGGCCTTATCCGTCGCAAGCTCTGCCAAAACAAGCACACAACACGGTCAAAACCCAAAAGAGCAGGAAGAGGGTCGAGGCAGGGCAGATTCTGCAACACTCTCGAGACACTCACCCTGGTCATGCGCCTCTAGAGTGGCGTAGCTCTGCTCGGTCTCCTTGAGCTAGCGGCGGACGTCGATAAGCTCGGAGGCCTGACCCTAACCTTAGCCTCGAGGCCCTCAATGGTCTTGCCTGCGTCATCGAGGGCCCTCTTTTGGTTCATCGCCACCACGCCCAGGGAGGTCGCGCGGATCCGAGCCTTCTCCTCTGAGGCGGCCAGCGTGTCGCGCTCGCGGGAGACGACATCGAGGTCTCCCCGGAGCCCTCGGATGCCCTCCGTCGCCCGGGCTAACTCCTCCTTCAGCCGGGCGGCCTCCTCCTCGGCCTTGCGCTTGGCCTCGAGGGCAGCGTCTCGCTCATGCCCGACCTTGACGGTCGACTGAAGGGCGTCGTTGAGCCTCGACTGCGCCGACTGCAAGGCCACCCGGGCTTCCTCCTGCACGGCCGTATAGCCGGCCCTCGCGTGGGCGACCTTCGACTCGGCGTCCTCCCGAGCGGCTGCCGCCTGGGCCCTCGCCCGGGTGGCCTCGCCCTCCGCCCTCTCTAGCGAGGCGCGAAGGGTCGGGAGTTGCTCCTGCGCCCGGAGGATGAACTGGGACTTATCATAGGACCTCGCCCGCAGCGTCTGACAAGGGTGAAAAGGACGATCGTCAGCCAACAGCAATAAGTCAACCCAACCAAAGCCTAAGGGAGAACCAAACCCACCTCCATCCCCTGGCATATGTCTATGGCAGCGACATTTGCGGCAAGGCGCACCGAGTGCTCGAACCAGACCCGGTACTGCTCGAGGTGCTCCCACTGCCGGAGCTCGGCCTGGTCGTCGAGCGTGAAGAAGAGCCGCTCAGGGTCTTGAGGGTCCGCCAGCTCAAGGACACCTTGTCCCCAGTGCGCGCTGCGAGCGGCGATCCTCTCTTGGACCTCCCGCATGACACCCTAGCGCACAGCGTCAGGACCCCTGCGGCGCTCCACCTCCTCTTGCCAAGTGAAGAAGGGGGGAAAACCCTCCGCCTGGCCTCCCCCGGCTTCGAGGCTGCCCCGCAAGGACGTCAATGGCCCCACCGAGCCATCACCACCGCGCAGAGGAAACCTCGGTCAGCAGAACGGCCCTGCACGATGAAAGACACGAAGGAATTAACACCCAGCAATGCCAACCCACTATGGCTCGAGTAAGTCGGAGCACGGCCTACCTCGAGACAACGGCCCCCCAGCCTCGAGTGGAGGCCGAGCCACCTCCGGTTCCGTCCGAGGGGCCGCGACGGCGGTCGTCTCCACCGAGACCACCAGCTCGGCCACCATCTCGTCCACTTCTTCGGCGGTGGACTCCATCAACATCCCGCCCCCCTCCGGCGCGGGTGTCGCCTTGGGCCGCTCGACCCGACCCCCCCACCTCGGCCTCCGGCGCAGGCGAAGGGCCCTCGGACACGACAGCGGTCGTGCCCTCGCGCTCGTGCCGCAGTCGCGCCTCCAGCAAGGCTAGACCCTCGGGCCACCGCCCCGACGTTGGGTGAGACAGGGCCTTCCCCTCGTTCGCAGCGGCTTGGGGCTCCACCGCCTCAGTCACGGTAGCCGTCTCCACAGGCCCCACGTCTTTCGAGGCGCCGGGTGCGACTCCCCCCGACGGCTGCGCAGGCGCGGCGATGCCCGTCGCCTCGGCAGCCCTCGCTGGAGGGGTAGGCAGGCCCGTCTCCTCTGTCAGCTGGGCAGATGCCGAGGCACCCTACGCTGTTCCTCGCTCCACCGCCTCCCGGGCCTTGGCTGCCCACGCCGCTTCGGGGGTGAGCGTTGAAGGGGGTGGAGCGACGGGACTGGCCTCGACGGCCGCCATGACCGCAGCTCCCACCCTCAGCTTCTTGGCAGGGGCGAGGGATGCGCCCCCTGCTTGCGCTTCGACCTAAGAAAGAGACCCGTGCACGACGATAAGCACAGGTCACCAGCAACAAAAAGAAAAATGCAAACAACACCCTCGAAGGCGACTTACCCCATCGGGGCCAGACGTTTCTAGCCGACGGCCATCGGGCTGATCGAGCTCCTGAACCCCACCCGCCGTGGGGCGGGGGTTGAGCCCGCCTTCGGCACCGTCTCCTGGGCAGGGGCCGACGACGCTCCCGCCGTCCCCCTGCTGGTTTCCTCCCAGGTCGACGGGCCCGACGCCCGTGCGCGCAACGCGGCAGGCACCGAGGGTGGGTCCGCTCGACCCCCCGACGGGCACCGCGATGACTGCCCCCGCATCCGCCGCGACACTTCATCTTGAGAGGCCACGGGGCGCTCCCCCCGTGGCTCGGCTTCAATGGTAGGGGCCGACCTCGAGGTCCACCCCTCTCCTCCTCCGGTTCCGACGGCCACCCTCTGTTCGGGCGCCGTCTGTTCCTCCTCGCTCCAGTCCACCTCCTCGATGTCACTGTCGCTGTTCTCCTCCTCCTCCTTGTCCTCCTCTTCCGAGGGCGATTCCTCCTCAGGAAGGCCCTCCCGCCTCTGTCAGGCCCGGCGCTGGTCCCTCGCCTCTTTCTCCCGGGCCCTCTTAGCCCTGGCCTCCTTGGCTTTGTCCTTGGCCGCCTTGTCCTTCTTCGCCTGGAGATGCCTCGCCTGGGTCTCAGCCCGGTCCTCCTTCACCGGTGGAGGCGAGGTCCGGAAGGGGACGTTCCCCTGCGGAACGCGAGGCAGTCAGAAGGCAAGCAAAAGGGAAGGACAAGGCGAACACAAGACCTCTAACAGAGGAAGAGGACCTTACCAGCTCGAAGTACCCCTCATCCGGTTTCATGGGGATCCTGGCAATGTTCTTGGCGACGAACGAGCCCACAAAGAAGCAGCGGACGCGGCGGACCACCCTATCCAGGGGCAGTTCGTCTCCTACGAGGTGACACCTCGAGAGGTCTACCCCCGGACGCATCTCGTCGAGGCGGAGGGGTCGAGCCATCAGCGGCACGACCCGCCGCCGGTGGAATGCCGACGCGGCGATCTCCGTCGTGAGTCCCTCCTTCTTCAGACGCTTGACCGTGTCCAGCAGGTTGGCGAGGCGGTGCTGCTTGCTCTGCACGACGCCGTACCTCCAGCAGTCTGGCTGCGCGTCGATCGTCCTCCCGGTGTATGCCGGGAATAGGTTGTCGTCGTTCCTCAGGTAAAACCACCCGGAGTGCCATCCGGAGTGGCTCGACGTAAGCTTCCCCGGGATCCAGAACTCCGACCGCTTGAGGGAGATGCAGCAGCACCCGGCCCTGACCATCTTGCGGGTACCCTTGCCGGCCGACGCATGGAAGATGTTCGCCTCGAAGAGGTGGAGCCACAACTCCCAGTGGGGCTCGATCCCGAGGTAGCCTTCGCATACGGCGGTGAAGACCGCCGCCTGGCAGACGCCGTTGGGGGTGAGGTGTTGAAGCTCCACGCCGTAGTGGTGGAGGATTGCGCGCAGAAAACGGCTGGGTGGCGCGCCTAGTCCCGCTCGGTGGATGACCTTGAAGCTCACCACATACCCCCGGTGGGTTGGGCTTGGCATGGTCTGGCGACGGCAACAACCACTCCGGTCGCTCCGTCGAGGTGACAGGCCAGAGGAGGCCGCTCTCCACCAAACCCCCCAGGCGCAGAGATCGGGAAGGATGATGCTCTTGGGCTGGGGGGCAGAAGGTATGTTCCCTATCTCCCTTCTCTTTCTCTCTCGCATACGCAGAGTTCCGGCTCGCAAGGCGCCTAAGGCAATGGCGGGGAGAAGAAGGCAGGGAAGGCGATGGCAAGGAGGCAGGAAGAGCAAGTGTGCGGAAAAAGCACCCGACTCCTCACCTTCTCTATTTCTAAGCGGGAGGCCGACCGACGGATCCGGCAAAATAGGCAAGAGAATCTCTGCATTTAATGCGCCTATACTCCCCTTCCTCGTATCCCTCTAGGATAAGGCGTTCTATCCCATCATCGGGCTCCGCACCGCACTCCGCCCTGCAACTGCCACTGTTGCGCCGAACGGACATCGCCTAAAAAGGCACGCGGCCGGAAGTGTTATCTTCGGAGGTAAGGAATCTTGAGGCAGCGAGAGCTGGCCCTCGAAAGAGGGTTCGACAGCTACCCTCGAGTACCTGAGGGTAGAAATGACCTCGGGTTAGGACTTCGGTCCACCCCCAAAAATCTCGAGGGGACAAAGGCCGGCTCACGAACGGGCTCGATAGCCCCTCGAGTACCCGAGGTCTGAGGAGACCTCGGGTCGTCGACTCTAGTTCACTCCCCAGCCTCGAAGGGACAAAGGCTAGCCCTTTCGTGGGGTTCGACAGCCTCCCTCGAGAGCTCTAGCCCGATGGGCAAGAACATAGGTATGTCCCCAAGTTCAATATAATTACCCGTTCTTCCCCCTCGGCGGTCCACAAGGCAGGACTCCTCCTTCTGAGGATAGCGTCGGATGACGAACCATCCGTCAAATCTTGGGGGAGCGAAGGCTGGCCCTTACATAGGGTTCGACAGCCGCCCTCGAGTACCTGAGGTCAGGAAGGACCCATGGTTAACGGACTCAGGTCCACCCCCAAATCTGGAGGGAGCGAAGGCTGGCTCCACGAACGGAGTTCGACAGCCGCCCTCGAGTACGCGAGTCAGGGATGTCCCGGGTGGGGGGGGGGGGGGGGGCAGGCGCGTACCCCTAGCTCGAGAACGAACTCTCGAGGTCCCCTGGGACATATCCGAGGCATAACCTAGGAATACCTAAGGATCCCTACGCTGGGAGGCATCGAGCCACCAACTCCTATCGAATGGGGTTGGCACCTTGGTAATCCATATGGTCATTCTTAGTAAGCCATACGGTCTTACTTAAATGAGAACGCCTCCGGGTCGACCCCTATCGAATGGGGCACGAGTTCTCACTCGGATTTTTACCCGCACTGGGCACCATTTCTAATGGACTCATGCCCGAGAACAGCTCACCGAGGACTTCGGGCTCGTCCTAACGAGGATAGCACGATGCTCTTCCTCCCACAATCCGAACGCAAGGATCCGTGGGAAGGACGCTATGAGGTAGTGAAGGCCTGGCCATTCGAGGGCTCGAGGGCCCGACTACGCACGACACCCCTCGACGAAAGAGGGTCGAAAAACTCGTGACCTGGCAGACAGAGTCGACCTCTCGGGCGGGGTGCTCTGACTCTAGTTATGCTCGAGGGAGCGAAGGCTGGCCCTCGGTAGGGTTCGACAGCCGCCCTCGAACACTTCTCTTTTCAGGGAAAGGAATGGGATCGACCCCTCGATAGGGCGCCCGTCTCCAGGTATCCTTAAAAAACCCCTCGATACAACATATTATAACCCCCAGAGGAGTTCTTAATCACTCCTCTGGGGCCTCGGGGGCTACCCCCGCGGGGTGCGCTCGCGCGCACCCCACGGAGAATCGAACCTCTCCCTAACCCTGCAGGTCAAGGACAAAACCTTCGGGTAATCCTTACTCCGTCTGAGAAAACGCATATCATAGCCCCCAGAGGAGTTCTCAACCACTTCTCTGGAGCCTCGGGGGCTACTATCGGGTACGAAGGTAAGGGGTACCCTAAACCCTTTGATAAATTAACGCTACACATAACAACTATTTTTAAGACAGGGATCAACCCACTGCTCAAGTCAGTAGGGAAAGGCCCATCACGTAAAGGCCCCCTGCACCGGTTACGGCAGCAGGTCACGGGCCGGCCCACCTCGACGCCGAATGACGGACGAGGGGTCGAACGAACAACCCCCCGGCCTCCACCTCGACATCAATTGACGGACCAAGGGTCAAACGAACGACCCCCCGTCTCCTACCTCGACACCGGGTGACGGACGAGGGGTCGAACGAACGACCCCCGGCTCCTACCTCGATCCCTCCGACCCGTCTCTGCTCCGACCCTACCTCGACGAGCGACGGACCAGGGGTCGAACGAACGACCCCCGGACAGGAGGCTCGATCAACCCAACTGCTCCCGGCATGGGTTAATGTAAATCCGCCTAACAACATGGGCGCCCGCGCCCGCAGTCAAATCCAACAACTCTCCGTCATGTCCCCGATTCCTGTCAACTGTGCCGCCACTATTGCCACGACGCGAGTACGGACTCCAGTAGTGCCCCTCGGAACGTGAACAGTGCAGCCCTCGACGACGACTTCGGGGGTACGACAGAGCCACGCAGGGCTCGACCCCTCCCTCCAACAACTCCAGTATGGGCCCGTCCCATCCGCCCCATCTCGTTTCAGCTGTGGGATTCGCGCCCGCCTGCGGAAGCTGTGCCGCAACGTGCTGCGACGACTTCTACTACCGTCACGACCGGGAGCGCCAGAAGGACGGGAAGGCCATGCCAGCACAGTGTACGCCGTCCCTTCGCCAACACTGCGCCGAGGACACACCGCCCATGCTACACAGTTAGGACCCTGTACCCTCGGACCTCCCCTTCGTCTATAAAAGGGGACGCCGAGGTAGAAGAAGGGGTCGGTCGGAGGTCCGATCTCTGAGTTTCCATACGACTCCGCATTCGGATTTCTGCCCCGATCATCACACCCCGCTGCTTGAGCGACCCCTCGAGCATTCAATTCACCACCTAGGGCAGCACTGCTAGCCTTAGGCCACAACTCACTCTGAGCAAACCCGTGTAATTCAGCTTGTACCCCCCTGTACGAGCACGTTTGAGTGCGAGATAATACAAGTCATCCCCCCCCGCTGGACGTAGGGCCTTCTTTGCCCGAACTAGGATAAACCTTGTGTCCATCTTGCATCATGTCTGAGAGAGGGAGCACGCGATATACAAATTTACTAGTTGGTGGTCTTGACCCCCGGGGTCATAACACCGACAACGCGGTTCGGTCGGTGCGGTGGCGACTGCGGGCCAAGGAACGGCGGCGGCGTTCCGGCGAGAGCGAGGTTTGGCTGGCGAAGGCGAGGCGAGCAGTGCGTGTGCGAGGCGAAGGCGAGTGGGTGTGCAAGGTGGATCGAGTAGAGGTGCTCGGATGGCTGCGAAGGGGTGAAGGGGGCGCTTGCGGTCGCGCGGTGCTCTGGCGTGGCGAGGGCGAGAGCAGAGCGAGCGATACCGAGCGGGGCAGTGCGAATGTGAGTGTGTGGGGGTGCGAGGGGGGGGGGGCGGGTGTGCGTCCCCCTTGGCTTGGTCGTGGCCGAGCGGCGCGGCCGGTGGGGCCCTGACACGACGACGCGGCGGACTGAGCGGTAGAGCGGGTGCAGCGGCACTGCCGGTCTGCGGCGCGCAGCTGTTGGGCGAGCAGGATACGCCCTTGGTCGTGGCGCCGTTAGCGCGGATTCACGTTTAATGGCGAGTGGGACGGGGCGAGGTCTGGTCGGGGCGCTGGCATGTGCGGCACCGGCGACGTGACGACGCGGCGCTGTCCGCGGCGCGGCTAGGAGCAGGGGAGCGGCGAGCAGGGGTGATGGGAGGGCGCAGCGCTCGGTCCTCGCGCCATTAGCGCGGATATGCACTTAGTCGTGATCGAGATAGAGTGGGCGCTGGTCGGCGACAGGTGCTCCGGCGGTGTTAACGCGACGCGACGACACGGCGTGAAGGCGGGGCGGCGCGGTGACGCAGCGTGTCTGTGGTGCGGCGCAGGGCGTCAGCGAGCGGCGAGGCGTGCTCGGCACTGGTCGGCTGGAATCGTCGGCCACGCGGCAGGCGATTCCGACGTACGACGCAGCCGCGGTCGGGCGCGGGTGCTTGCGCGTGAGCGGCGTGTGCGTCGCACGTGCACCGTGCGTGCGCGGGGCGCGAACGGGGCGTGAGCTGGGCCGCAGGTAAGGCCAAGCGGGCCGGAAGGTGAGACTCGGCCCGTTTCCGATTTCTTTTCCTTTTTCCCATTTCTTTTATTTGATTCAAACTGAAATGGCTTCAAAAGAGTTTCAAAAACTCCAAACTAATATTTGGAACTTAAACCAAAGTTATTCAGAATAATATGCTCTACATTTTTCATGTAGGTCACATTTTCTGAAAACCACTAATTTACAGGGTTCTAGATTAAAAACCATTTAAGCCATTAAGGAAAAGATTTACTTTTATTCTTAACAAATAAACAAAGCTTGATTTGGCAGGGTGATTAGTAAGATAAACAATCTACTCACTAATCTAAGCATAGCAAACTTAGCTAAACATGTTGATCAAGAGTAAAGCACCAAAACACCTATTCAATTCTAGTGTGAAGAATATAACCAAACACACATGAAATGATGCCATATATAAACATGAATGCAATGCAATGTTTATGTTTAGTGGCTAATGATGATCCTAATTCAAGCTTGACACAGGGTGTCACAGCTTACTTGAGCACCCAACAACTGGGTTTGGTTTTTCGGAAGAGTGGTCCGAATATTTCGAGAGAAATTTGAGGCTCCTATTCACCCCCCCTCTGGTCGCTGTTCTCGGTCCTTCACCTCTCCACCGCCTTTGAGATCACATCTAAGCCCTCCATTAAGGTCGGTTTGATCCGATGGTTGACGTTCATTTAAGGAGGCTATATAAGGAATGCCCCCTGACCCTGAGGAGGAGAGCCTCTCTGACCTAATTCATTATTCATCATCCATCTCATGAGGAGAACGCCCTGATCAAGCCCTAGAGCCACCACATCAATTAGATGTCCTGCTGCTTTGCCTCTGTTACACATTGATTGCTGCTCTGCATCTCTGCATCTCTGGTGAGTAACTGGTGATTGTTGGGGGTGGGGTTGTGGGTTGTAAATAAAAAAAAGACACTATATTTGTTTTTCAGAATACAAAAATTGTCTGACTAGTAAGACATTGTTGCCTAATGAATTACACTTAAATTGCCTAGAAAAATTGAATCCACTACAACATTACTACCAGCAACCTGTTCATCACCAATAGACGTTCCAAGAACATAAGCATCTTTTTTTATCTCCTTCCATTAACAAATTTATGACGCGCGTTATCTTTTTTTAACATGCAGGAATTCAGTCAATGTACAAGGAAGCAAGATGTGGGTCAGTATATAGAATATGTGGAAATGTGTAGTACTAGATGTATAGTATTGTGTTTTTAGAAAAACTACGGGTGTGTGGGCATTTTTTGAACGTATATACCTAAAATCATACGCCTAGGCCTTATTTTCCTTTTTTTAATGTATAGATATGCAAATGTGTGGTTGTATTTTGGTCCTGGGCTCTGCAAACCGTTGTAGTTTTGGTTACAACAGCATCCCACCAAAAAAGCAAACGTTAATTAACATTCATGCCCAAAAAGAAATGGAATGATTGCACATTTACCGAAAAAGGAAAGGCCATGCGATAGGCCGTAATTTAGCTACTTATTTGTGTCTTTTGATTCTCCTAGCTATCTCATGTTCCGTTTTTTTTCTTCAAAGATTTCTTTTATCCTGTAACTATCCACTCAATATTGTTTTGCTGGCTATTTGGAGGTGCACTAGAAAATGAGAAAGGGGAGGGAGCCACAATATCCATGGCGAACTTTGGTGCTGATGGAGGTGCCGTGGGGCTTTGCTTTCTTCAGTGTCGCTAATGACATAATTTTCATGCCAGTGGTATTTATACACACTAATTCCAAGTCCCCTTGCAGATCAATCAATGCGGTTCTGCCTCTAATGATTCTATGCTTTGTTACTGCAGAACATGATCTGGGCGCATTTTACCAACCCACAAGCTGGCTCACAACGTTCGTATTTCTGATTTTTACCATGCTTTCATTAGCATCTGCTCTGGATGCCTCTTCTTATTAGGATTGATCATGGTCCATACATGTGTTAGCTTCGCTTGTCAGTTTGCCATCTTCATTGAAGACCACAACTAAAAGTATATGACGGCTTATCTTACACATAAAAATAGCAATTAATGAAGTAACCATCTTCCTTTGTGAAATATTGATAGTGAATTAATCTGTTGGGAAGGTGCAGGATTGCTTAGTAAAAATCTGTGTGTTTTCATGTCACCTTATTAACCTCTGTATCTAATATCATGCTGGTGCTTCTCACCAGGTTGTGCAATTTCTTTACCTCATAAAGGTTGATGACAAGTCTGCTGTGTGGTGTAGCAATGGTCCCGGTCAGAGTATTGCTTATTGGGCTAAGAAATACTCCTCCGGAACAAAACGGTTCATTGTAGAGGATGAAAAGCTTCGTCGTCTCATCGAGTCTAATCTGGTTAGTAGATAGCTTTTAGTAATATTTTTGTGTCTTTGCATGCATGATCACTGTTTGTTTATCTATTGCTAGAAAATTGATTGCTTCAGCGAGAAGGAGGATGTTGTTCGTGAAGTGGGGTGGGGTTTAAGGAATGCGCTGCCTTTTCTTATTTCTCAATATAAATACAACATCACTATCAGTCGTCAGATCCCTCTCCCATTATGCCGAGGATTTAAAGCTTTGATGAAGAAATATAAAATCGTGATTCCTACAGAAGCTGTAAGAACTGGACTTTCTGGCAGTTGTGCCCTTGTTTTTTCTGCTTTCACAATTGTTGTTGTGCCGTGTTATGCATTCTCTCTGTGTGTGTGGGCGCGCGCACGCGCATGCGTGTAGTAGGTCACTTAAGGTATTTATCCCACTCTCCTTGCTTTACAGTCCAAACTAGTTTTCAATTAAATAGATTTTCAGTTGCCAATAACCCATAGAACAGACATTGCATCTCTACCTTTGTATCTCACAATGATATCATTCAGGATTTCATTTATTTCATTTTGTAATACTTGTTTTTCTTGCATTTTATGTTGGTTGGCTCTGCTTAGAGTTGTCATTTGCATAATCTCAAAAAAAAAGAGTTGTCATTTGCATCTTCAGTAGGTTCATGTAATATTTCTTTTGATAATGTTTATCTAGGTTGATAGAGACTTTCTAACCTGTGCTGGTACATTGCAACGAGTTCTTGAACTGAGGTTGTTTGTTTGCAGTGAGATGAGTAAGGCATGTGACAAGTTGGTTCCTGGTATTAGCGGAATGATCAAGGATAACTCTCGCTATATAGAAGTTATGGCAAAGATTCTGACCCCTTCGTTGTTTGAAGACTGGGATTCATCCAAGGTAGTTTACTTTGTCTGCATGATCTGTATGGATTATTATTAGCAACAAACTGTTCTGAAATGTATCAATATGTGGTTCTGATAAATAATTTTCCTTTGGGATTTGATACAGTGGTCCACCGATGCTGGTGAGCCGTGGTTCACTCCTGATGAGATGTAGAAGATAGTGGCTAAAGATGCTGCAGCAGGTGATGCACGTAAAAAGGTTGAGGTTGATCATGAGTTGGCCTCTATGATAGAGTCCAAGCTTGGTGGCTACAGGGGTTTGGCTCAAACGGAAGATATTAATCTTCAGAAACTCAGGTCTTATGAAGCAAAGGCCAAGAGAGGGCAAAAGAGGAGCCACACAGAGATGGCTGAACAGGTGGTAGGAGGTAGTTGAGTCAGCTGGAGGGGGGAGGATGGTGCTGATGTCACTGGGAGTGTGTCTGAAGAAAAGCGAAGCTCTTCCAACAACACTAGCAAGGCATATAGATTTCTGATAACCAGCAGTTCATGTTGCTTAAGCTGCCAGTATGTTGCTAGTATCTTATTACAACTGATTTGCTTATGCAAAATAACTGAATTTGCTTTATCAGTTTGTCAGATCTACTTCTATTAACAGATCTGATATTAAGTGATGTAAAACAACTAAACTGCTTCTAGGAACAGATCTAGCTTTGGTTCTTTTTTATTATTATTTGTGTAATTTTGGTACCCGAAAAGAAGCTAAGAAGCTAATTAGTACTTTTTGTGTATTCATACGAACACCTTCTGTTTTGCCTTCGGAATTGGAAAAGCAAAATAATGAGAAAAGGTGGAGAAGCTTCCAGGCGGGAAAAGATGTCAGAAGTATAGTCTTTGAGTTAAACAAGTCATTGTTAATTAGTATCTTGCTACAAAAGGTTACTTTCCCGATTAGTATCTAGCCAAAAACAGTTTCTTTTCTTTATTTGGACTGTGTGTGGCATAACACTTGCTTAACAAAATTATATACAAATACAAAGAGATTTAAGAGATTTTTTACTAATTGTTAAAACCTTTTTTCCTTTATCTTGAATCTAATTATATTTACTATCTTTTTTAGAATCTTTTTTTAAATGAAACAGTTTTGCGTTAAACAATTGTATAAATTCGATAGGTATTACTATATGGTTACGTGCCATTTATTAATCAATCACCATTATTATTGTTGATGGTAATGTCTAATTAGAAAATACTAAAGTGGGGTAAATGTATCTTCTGTTATCTCTTTTAATCTATGTTCTCTTGTAATCTGTGATAAAATATGTACAATACACTATGTTACAAGACAAGCACATAAGAGTACATAGTCACTACAGGCCTTGTTTTGGTAGCTGATAAGGCAGCTGAAGTTGTTTTGTTATAAAAGAGAAATATTATATGATAAGCATTGGCGAATCTAGGATTGGCATCGGGGGACTAAATAGTGAAGGTTTAGGGCTAGAGTTAGTGTCGGATACCTAGAAATAGGGTACCCAAATTACCGCACTCCGCAAAAACAAAATCACCCTCGGGGGCTCCCCGCCCCCAAATCAGCCAAGACCGTTACTTCCCCTCGGAGGATCTAAGCCTCGCCCGAGCTAGGGTGACGTCATCCGTGACGCCACCTATCCTCGGGGGCTCCTTTCCACTCTCGGGGCCTCCTTCGCCTCGCCCGAGCACAGGAGGCGTCATCCATGACGTCATCTACCCTCGGGGGCTCCTCCATCTTGCCCGAGCCAAGGGGCGTCATCCGTGACGTCATTTGCCCTCGGGGGCTCATTCGTCCCGTCCGAGCACAGGAGACGTCATCCATGACGTCATCCACCCTCGACGACCCTTCTGCCTCGTCCGAGCCAGGGCGACGTCGTCCGTGACGTATCCCTGCCCTCGGAGGTCTCATCGCCACCAGTGGCCAGGCGCATCCTAGCCCTATAGTCAAAAGGCCCACAGTGCCCTCCGTCCTCAGGGATGGGGTTCAAGGCATGAGTCGCCATGCCTACCCCTGTTTCCCCCGCCGTATAAGGTCCTATGCTGCCTAACCGACGACTTACGCGCACTACACCTGCCCCATACCTGGACACTCAAACAGGGATTAGGGCGTCATTAGCCCTGTACGACAGAACGCGGGGGTGCTTGGCCCTGTGCGACCAGCCCCCGCCCATGCCCGGGTAAGGGAACAGCGGAGTTCCCGGTCTCCAGGTGCATGGCTACAGCACAACAAGGACGAACAGAACTCGGACATACGTCTACTGGCGCAATCTTCCTCAGGAAGGAAGACAGAAAGAAGACAAAGCTCCTCCACGGTAGCAACCCAAGCCGGGCCCACGTTCACTCCCTCTCTCTCTCTACTGTACTCCTCCATCTCTCCCTACGTATAAAGGGGGAGAATGGACCTCCAATCTCTCTCTCTCGACACCCTGAACTCATTCATACACACTCATACTTGCACACACGCGAGCTCTCACCACGAACCTCGAAACACATACGCACGAGACCTGGGAACCAGCTTCCCTCTCTCACCAAAGCTTGTAGCTCCCCTCTACGAGCCCTCCGCGCTCGGTAATACAACCCCGCAACACACTGGACATAGGGCTTTCGTGCCTGAACCAGTATAAATCTCTGTGTCCTCCGAGCGTAACCATCCGAACATTGACACGCTTAGAAATTTACTCGTTGGTTGTCTAGACCCCACCATTTTAGACACCGACAGTTCGCGCGCCAGGTAGGGGACCTTTGCGTGTCACCCGTATTTTCGAGTTTTGAATGGCTGATCGCCACGTTGATTTTGCTCCGGGCTACATTGTTCATTTTGGTAGCCTGGACTTCCAGTGCCACGGGCAGGGGGCCGACCTAGCTCTCCATCGCCCTATGGCATCCTCCGAGGTAGCCGTGGACGCCATAACCACATCCATGGCCCACCTCTATCTGTCTCCCCCCGGGGAACAAGTCGCCTGTGGGGCAGTCGTCCTGCGAGCTGACTACCCTCAGTTCGAGCGCCAGCTCGACACGCTTATGGGGCCCCGGCCAACTCAGGAGTCCTTGCACAACCTCTACTTCGTGTTCGCCAACGTGACGACACAGCTCGCGGGAGGGCAGTCGCTCTCTCCCGGGCAGGTCAAGGCATCCGTCCCGGAGGCGCAACCTTTTGGCATAAGGGATGCCGCCGCATCTTATGCAGAGATGGTGGCCGCATGGTTCCATGCTGACCCCGCGGAAGGGACATGTCTCGGGCTAGCGTCCCACCATCCCCGCTCCGTCTCCGATATCCTCACGAGCTTTGAGGCCACATCTTACACCGACTCAAGCCACAGGAGCGTCGATCACTGGGACCCCCTAGACTTCGACGGTCTAGATGATCAGGAGGCCCTTCGCGGTTTCCTTCGGGCCAGCGATTATCTGCTCGACTCCGGCTCGAGCGATCCCAGCAAGGACCACTGCCGCGAGTGCTTCATGTGCGACACACCTCCACCACACGACCATGCGCCAGATGGGCGTTCCGGTACCTCAGCCACGGCCCAACCCGCAGTCTTCGGAAGCCTGGCAGCAGCAGCTTCGCGACCTCCGCGACATAGAGCAACAGCTCGCGGAGCGCCAGCGAAAGGTAACGTTCGAGCGCGAGAAGCTTGAACGTGAAGCCGCCAGGGATCCCGCAGAGCCCCATGCTCGCAGGGAAGCCCGGGCGGTAGACCACCGCATCAACAACGGCGAGCATGGCACGCCGCAGCTCGCACGGGCAAGCCAGAATATCGCTGCAGCGAGGATCTTGCTCCGCAACCTTCCGATCCCAGATGCTCCCGATGGCAAGCTCGCTTACAATGAGATGAAGATCCTTCTGGAGCGGGCCGCGGAACAACAGGCCGAGAGCTCCGCGTCGCGGAGGCGTGGGCTCAGCACAGGCCACCCAGCCGGAGCGGCTCCTAACGACCGCGAGGGGTCGGTCCACCCGGACCCTGCACCGGCCGAACAGCGGCGCTCAATCATGCACGCTCGCATAGGCGAAAAGCGCGACGTGCGTGACACGCTCAACGCGTGCAAGCACGCCAAGCAAGACGACGCAAGCCAAGGCTACCATGTCCAACGTGGCGACCAATACGAGAGCGATGAAGACTGGCCTCCCACGCCGGAGCCACCGGGCCCCTTGGCGTTCATTCGCGGCATCCGGCGCGCACCGTTACCGCACCCTTTCCGACAACCAACCAACGTTGTCCAGTATTCTGGGGAAACGAACCCCGGGCACTGGCTCGACGACTATCGCCTCACCTATCAGGCCGGCGGTGCGGACGATAACGATTTCATCATCCGCAACTTGCCTCTCCATCTTTCAGACTCGACCCGCACGTGGCTCGAGCACCTACCTCCCAACACCATTGATGGGTGGGAGTCCGCCTTTGCCGAGAACTTCCAAGGCACCTACACGCGCCAAGGAAACCCCTGGGACCTCCGCAGCTGCAGATAGAAGGCGGACGAGTCCCTCCAAGATTACATTCGTCGTTTCTCCCAGCAGTGCACCAAGCTCCCGACCGCGGACGTGGTTGGGGCGTTTCTCGCGGGCACCACCTACAAAAAGTTAGTCCACGAGCTGGGTCGCAGCAACCCTCGCACCACCAACTGACTCCTCGACATTGCCACGAGCTACGCGTCGAGTGAGGAGGTGGTCGGCACAATCTTCCACCCCGACAAGGGAAAGGGAAAGGAAGTCGAGACCGCCGGCGAAGGCGGCTCGAACTGTGCCCAGAACAGGAACAAGAAGAAGGGTAAGCCGCAACGTGGTGGCGGCGATAACGTTGTCGCAGCGGTAGACCGCAAGCCTCCCCGTCCCAGAGCGGGAAGAAGGTGGGCAAGTTCGACGACATGCTCACAAAGCCATGCCCGTACCACAATAGACTGATCAAGCACACACTCCAGAAGTGTGAGATGATGGCTAGGTACTTCAAATCCTCCCTGACAAGGACGAGCCGAAGCAGTCAGAAGGCCAAGACGGTGAAGGGGCCGCGAATACTCCTACCCCCACGTCAACAAGTGCCTCATGATCTTCGGAGGCCCAGAGGCCTATTGCTGCAAGCGCCGGCAGAAGAAGGAGCGGCGCGAGGTCTTCGCAGTCGCCCCAGCAACTCCGGCCTTCCTCGACTGGTCGGGGCCCGACATCACATTCGGTCGAGATGATCATCTGTTGACACTGTTTTTTGACGTGTCAATATGAACTGAGTATGCTGATCGGCAAAGGGATAGTGATTGCTTCTTATCGGCATCGGAGTACTACTGGTTAACTGCTGATCGGAATAAATGAGGCTGCCGATGACGAAGGGTGTCAGAAGAGGAAGAAAGTAGTTTGCTGATGCGGAGATTGCCGAGAAAAGTTTACCGATGAGAGAATATACTGATGAATGCAGGGTGACAAGATTGACGTTAGCAAATGCTGCTGATGGCGTTAAGGAAATATGATAGATGGAAAGAAATCTACTGATGGAAAAGGGTCATCGTGAAGAAAATGGATAAGCAAGCTGGTGATTTTATGCCAGTTTTATTAGTTTGAGTCCGACTCTTGCACGAGTCATTTATTTCCTTAAAAATAGGAGTTTTTTTTAGGTATGAGTCGTGTCCATGTATAACTTCTTTTTACCAGAGTATAAATATGTACCCAAGGGCGGTGTGTATATATATCCAATACAATCAAATACATCTATTACTTTTTATCTACTTTTCCAGC
Source organism: Microstegium vimineum (assembly GCA_022036555.1). Classification (NCBI taxonomy): domain Eukaryota; kingdom Viridiplantae; phylum Streptophyta; class Magnoliopsida; order Poales; family Poaceae; genus Microstegium; species Microstegium vimineum. The sequence goes on along the minus strand of CM039120.1, from coordinate 33,849,384 downwards.
ATCTACTTTTTCGCATTAGTTATAGTTTATCTACGAGTTCTTACGATCTTGACGGGCTGTATCTACAAGATCTCTGTCTACTTCGCAAAGTTCCGCGTTTTGATCAAATTGAGCTTTGACGTCCGGGCGCATTGCTGTCGTCTCGTTCAAGTTTGTTCTAGTTATCATCCTTGTCGATTAACTGGTGAAATCGACTGGCACACCTTTGGATACTGAGTTCGGGTATAAGCCCGAAGTGTTCGCAGATCAGACGCTTTTTGTGTCAACACCTCTTTTGGCACACCTGGTGGGACCCTAGATACATCTCTTGATCAGGATCATGGGTGGTTCTACTGACGTTGATCCAAGGAACGTCATTGAAGTCTCCGAAGCAGATCTAAAAGATGATCAGAAGCAGGCTATGTAGCAGGCTATGGAGGAGTAGAAGCAATTGTATCTGAAATCCTTCAGCCTAAACAGGAGTGGCGATGTAGTACAGAAGCAAGATCCGCCATTGCCGCGGCAGGTCACTTTCAATGCCAATCCTGGTAAATTTCAAGAGATGGTTAATTCTGCATTAAATCAAGCATTGATTAACCACTCTACTATGCTGTCCAACGTTGTACACAATGCTGTTATGCGATCTTTCAAAGAAGGGCAGACATCTCATTATGTTGGTCCATCGTATCATAAATCTGGATCGACATCTACTATAACTCCATCGGCAACCCTAGCGGGATCCTCCCAGCCTGCGAAGCTGTCTGCCAATGAAGTTACTCTAAAATCAAGCCCTATGAACGTTGTTCGGCTGAATACAGACCTAGTAGCATCGGAGGTGTCAGGACCTGCAATCCAGAGCCAGCTGATTCCTACTGACCGGTGGGGATATGATATGCCTACAGATTCATCGACCAATGTCAAGTCGATCCAAGGTGACGACACGGCGGGAAAAGGCCCTGTGGAATCGGCAGTAGTAGTACAGCCGATGAATCTAGTGATGCATAATGCTATGCCTTCTCCAAACGGGCAGCCGTCGACAAGAAGTCTTCAGGTGGCGGTACCCAAGATGCCTTGCGGGTGACCATCGGCAAGCGCTCTGGCGATGCAACAAAATAGGGCAGATGCAGGCTATCCTTTGATGATAAATCCTCAGATGGGGGTATCAACACAACAAGGAAGTCAATCTATTGATTGTCCTAGAATGCAAGGGCAACAAGCTCCTAATGGATATCAATTATCGACGAATCACTTGCCGATGACTTGTGATCCTGGATGGACTGGTCAGACATCAATGCAACAGCAGTTGGTGCAACCCAGATATCAGGCGGCAGGAGCACAACAATGCCATTACTCAGCGGATGTTCAAAATGAGATGTCGATAGTATCTCAAAATACTCCAGCTGGTGTCCAAGGATATACATCAACAGATCAGCCGATGTATAATGTTCAGCAACATGGTGTTGCGCTTACGCTAATCAGATCAGTTTACTTACCACAGAGGCAAGAAGGGATGTATCCACCAGTCTGGCCGATAAACATATAGCCAATGCGTCGGCAGGGTCAAAATGTACGTCGGGCTGATGAGATCGCCGAACTGACGAGAGGACAGTTTGGTAGTAAGTCTGAGGTCAAAGCATATTCTTATCAAACATCATACCCTCAAGCATATGTCTTGATTCCTCTTCCAAATCGGTACGAGGTGCCGAATTTCACAAAGTTTTCTGATTTCCAAATTACACTGATCCAAGCAGTCGGTTCTGAAGAGGTGTTTTAATGGATCAGTTCACTGATGATAGAAAACTGGGGCAGGGATTCACATCAGCCAATGACTTGCTGGAAATAGACATAGGCGACGGTGGCAAGCCCAGGCCAACTTTTATTAGTGCCAAGTTAGATTCCCAATGTAAGCAACAGTTAACTGATTTGTTGAAGGAATATAAAGATTGTTTTGCTTGGGACTATATGGAGATGCCTGGTTTGGACCGATCAATAGTTGAACATCAGTTACCTATTAAGTCAGGCTTTCAACCATATCGGCAGCTAGCGCGCCGATGCAATCCTAACGTATTGCCTGATATTAAAGATGAAATTACAAAACTAATCAAAGTTGGATTTATTCGGCAATGCCAATATGCCGAATGGATTTCTAACGTGGTTCCTATATATAAAAAGAATGGAAAACTTCGTGTTTGTATTGATTTCAGGAATCTCAATAAAGCTACGCCGATGGACAGTTATCCAATGCCCGTTGCCGATCTACTAATTGATGTTTCTGCCGGACATAAAATTATCAGTTTTATGGATGGTAATGCTGGATATAATCAAATATTTATGGCTGAAGAAGATGTATCCAAAACTGCTTTTAGGTGTCCAGGCCATGTCGGTTTGTTTGAATGGATCGTGATGACTTTTGGCCTGAAGAATGCCGGTGCTACTTATCAAAGAGCAATGAACTTTATCTTTCATAAGTATATCGACACATTGGTCGAGATCTATATTGATGATGTGGTGGTGAAATCCGAGGACTTTCAAAAGCATCTTGCCGATCTACGAAAGATTTTGGAATGCACAAGGGAGCATGGACTTAAGATGAATCCGAATAAGTGTGCGTTTGGCGTATCGGCAGGTCAGTTCCTAGGGTTTATGGTGCATCAAAGGGGTATAGAGATCGGTAGAAAATCTATTGATGCGATTAATAAGGTGGTAGCTCCTACGAACAAGACTGAGCTGCAATCTTTGATCGGCAAGATTAATTTTATTAGAAGATTTATATCTAATTTGTCCGGAAAGATTAGATCTTTTAGTCCATTATTGAAGCTGAAAGCCGGCCAAGAATTTGTGTGGAGAGAAGAGCAACAATTGGCTTTGGAAGAGGTTAAGAAATATCTGGTAAATCCTCCGGTGTTAATTCCGCCTCAACATGGGAAACCCTTCAGATTATATTTGTCTGCCGATGATGGTGTTATCGGGTCAGCCTTGATTCAATAGTTTGAGGGGAAAGAACATGTGATTTATTATTTGAGTAGGAGGCTGGTGGATGCTGAAACTAGGTATTCGGTCGTTGAGAGGTTGTGTTTATGTTTGTACTTCTCTTGTACCAAGTTAAGGCATTATTTGCTATCGGCCGAATGCACCATCATATGTAAGGATGATGTAGTTAAGTATATGTTGTCAATGCCGATTTTGAACGGGAGGATCGGAAAATGGATTTTGGCACTGTCAGAGTTTGATTTGAGGTATGAATCGGCGAAAGCAGTTAAAGGACAGGTGATGGCTGATTTTGTTACTCAACATTGTGGTGCGCTAAATTCCGTAGAAATTGCTCCTTGGACTTTATTCTTTGATGGTTCTACATGTATGGACGGAGCGGGTATCGGTGTTGTATTGGTTTCGCCCCGAGGGAAAAAGTATGAAATCTCATTGCCGATTGTTGTCACTTCGACGAATAATCAGGCTGAATACCAGGCGTTGCTGAAGGGGTTAGAGTTGCTCAGAGATGTGTGTGCCGATGCCGTTGAGATCTTTGGCGATTCTATGTTGGTGATCAATCAGTTGATTGGAACATATGAATGCCGAAGTGATGTTTTAATTGAGTATCACTGGAAGTGCTTACAATTGTTGAAGGGATTCAGAGAGTATCATCTTGAGCATATTCCTAGGTTGCATAACGAACAAGCCAACCAATTAGCACAACATGCTTCGGGGTATCAGCCGATTCAAGAAGAGATGACATTGGTAATGGTCACCGATGATTGGAGAAAAGAGATTGTCGATTACTTAAGAGATCCGTCTAAGAAGGTTGAAAGGCGGTTAAGGTTTCATGCTACCAAGTATGTGCTCCTTGATGATGAATTGTATTATCGGATGATTGATGGAGTCTTGCTCAGATGTCTTAGTAAAGAGGAGGCAAAGGAGTTGATGAGTGAGATTCATGAAGGACTGTGTGGGGCACATCAATCGGCATTCAAAATGAAGTGGATGATCAGGAGGAATGAATATTATTGGCCGACGATTCTTGAGGATTGCTTTGAGTATTTCAAGGGGTGTCAAGATTGTCAGAAGTTTGGTAATGTCCAGAGAGCACCTGCATCGGCAATGAATCCTATAATCAAACCTTGGCCATTTAGAGGATGGGCCATCGATCTTATCGGTCAGATTTATCCACCATCAAGTAAAGGACATAAATTCATACTTGTTGCTACCGATTACTTCACGAAGTGGGTTGAAGCCATTCCCTTGAAAAATGTGACATCGGCAAACATGATAGACTTTGTGAAAGAGCATATTGTTTACCGATTCGGGATTCCTCAGGCCATTACAACTGATCAGGGGACTATGTTCACATCGGGAGAGTTCGATGATTTTGCTATCGGTATGGGTTCAAAGTGTTGAATTCTTCTCCTTATTATGCTCAAGCTAATGGTCAGGCTGAAGCAACTAATAAGGGGATAATTAAGCTTATCAAGCGCAAGATTGAAGAGAACCCTAGAAAGTGGCATACGGTGTTGAATGAAGCTCTTTGGGCATATCGGATGGCATGTCATGGTGCTACTAAGGTTTCGCCGTATCAGTTGGTTTATGGACACGATGTTGTCCTACCTTGGGAAATTAAAACTGGTTCTAGGCGATTGTTTTCTCAGGATCAATTGACAACCGATGAATATGACATCCTTATGAAGGATGAATTAGATCTGGCGGGTCATCGGTTGAGGGCTCTAATTAGTATTGAAGAAAATAAGAAGAGGGTTGCCAGGTGGTATAATAAGAAAGTAAAGATGAAAGAATTTGCCGATGGTGATCTAGTATGGAAATTGATTTTACCAATTGAGACTAAGAGTTCAAAGTTTAGAAAATGGTCTCCTAATTGGGAAGGTCCTTTCTGGATAAATCAGTCTGCTCCTAGTAATGCTTATATTATGGAAACACTTGAAGGAGTTGTATTCTCCAGAGCAATCAATGGTAAATATTTAAAGAAATACTACCCCAACATTTGGGTAGATGCATTGAATAACATAAGCAAAAAATGCCGATAGAAGAAGTGTTATGCAAAACATCGACAGGAAGCGTATTAACGTTAGGTTACAGGCAAAATCAGTCATCAGGTTCATAGTTGCTGACTCAGCAAATTACAACAAGGATTCGATGGATGAGATCGCACGCAAGAGAATTTGGTTCATCTCATCTATTTCCCTAGCATCGTCATCGGCAGAGCCCTCAACTGGCTTGATTTTCCTCCTTAGAAGGAGAGCTTCACGGGCATTGGCATCCCTTTCTTGTTGCAAAACATTGGCGGTGATTGGGAGTTGAATCTTCTTCTGGTTGGCTGAGTTTAAAGCTTCATCCGCTTTCTTTAGTTCAGCCAACAGTTCTTCTCTTTGGGCCGATAGGCGGGCGATCTCTTGTTCAAGCAAGCTGCCAAAAGCCTCCAGGCGGCCGATGAAGTAGTAGAAGCACCAGTTGTTGACTGGGTTTGAGTATAACCCTGGGAGCCTTGTAGTGCATGAGGGAAGCTAGTGAGGGAGCCTTGCTACCAATTACCGACGAAGGATTCATCGGTAGTAAATTAAAAGATTTGCCACTTTTGCTATTTCGAGGGACTAGGTCGTCGACATGTTAATAGGAGAAGGTCAAATGCTGACGGAAATAAATTATAAGGAGTAAATCGGAATGAAGAATGGGCTTACTGCGTCATCAGGAATAATGTGATCGGCGTCGATCAAATGCCGATGATAGTGCGATGACTTGGCAAACAGCTGATCTTTCCACTCTTACCACCAAGACTTATATGATTCAGTAATGAATGAAGTCGGTGCCCAAAAGGATAAGTTGATGCTAATTGTATTGGTTTGAGGAAGGAGAGTAGTGATCTTATTCCAGTCCATGATGTTGGAGATGGTTTCTCTTGGCTTTATTACATTGGCATAACAAAGTTTCATTGGTAGTTGACCAAACGCTAGCTACCTTGCTGCTACCGATGGATAGTAAAACTCGTAGGTAGGGCGAGTGTTTTTCCCGGTTCCAAAGATGTTGACTGGAATAGCCCAGGGGGTTAGAGTGGCCTTCATAATTCTTTCGTTCTGTGGTATGTTTCCATCGGTGAGATTGAAAGAAAGCGGAAATCGATTGTTCTCATCAACGTAAGGCCACCAGACTCGTTCTGCAACAGGGATTCCACAGTAGAATCTTTGGAAGAACATGCCAAATTGTTTTCTGTTAGCATCGGTCTCCGACAGCACTATTATAGCTTCTTCGAAGTTCAAAGGGGAGCGGGTTGCCGATTCATCATTAGCAAGCACATGATCTTCAGCTAGGTCCCTTGGGAATTGCTGACTGAATAAATCGAATTGGAGGTACTTATGCATATGGGCATTTAGCCACATGTTGATAAACCACCAAGGGCCTCCAAGGTTGCCGATGGGTTCACCTAGCAGTAGTCTCTCCGACACTTGATGTAGGAGGTGGTAGACCGAGCTGAGGAGGATCGGCCTAGAGGGAATCTTGTTCCATTAGCCAGGAGCTCTACTGCAGGGAGGTACATGTTAGTGGGTCCAACTGTCGTACCACAAAAGATGAACTTCTCCAACCACATGTCCAGGAAGGTAGCATGTTCCCTTTGACCTACTGATCCATTCTTTTGGTATTCTGCAATAAACCCAGTCCAACCGCCGATGTTACGGGTGGCCACTCTCTGTTGAGGCTTTTTGTTGAAGAGAAGGGCATCATCGGCAGAAGAAATGTCGAGACCAGTCAGCATGTGTATATCGGCAAGCGTGGAGGTGGCTGGACCATGATGAAATAAGAAAGCGTTCATTGTGTTGGACCAGAAGTAGGAAGCTACAATCATCATGTTTTCGTTCCTGGCCATATCTGCAATAGACAATCTGATACATTGGTCTAATTTGCGTTCTGCCCATTAGACTTGCTGCCTCCTGGCCATCCTGAGGTACCAATTCTTCCATCAATTGGTAGGGTTAGGCCAAGATTGGAAAGCATCTTTCCATAACCATAAGCTAAAGTGTGCCGATCTGAAAGGGATGCGATTGACTTCTACGTTGATAATTTTGGTTGGATCAGCATCTCCCGTTGGACCCAGACAGGAGAGGTATGGTTGATCGGTAGGAATCACTATTTCGTTGCACATCTCCTAGATTCGGAAGGTAAAAAGAGAAGGGAAGAAGGGTCATGAGTCGATGCGAAGAACAAGAATAGGCGGAAGAAAATCATAGAAGATGAAAGAGGAAGGACTAACCGCAGGGACGTTGAAGTTGATCGCCATTGAAGCCAGAGGGTTCTTGTGGTTTGTGTATGGATGGGAGAAAGAGACGCCGCTGCTTGAAGGTTGCCGGAGTGTTCTTCAAAAGCGCCGGTGAACTGAGAGAATGAGCTTAGGGTAAAAGCGAAATGACTGCGGAAGAGTCTTTATAAGTTCGAACCATCGGGGGTGTCTTTGAAGTTTAACTTCTTGACCTAATGGGGGTGTAAAAGATAAATTATGCGGCGGTTTGGGAATTATACCCGTTGGCATTGCAGTTGCAGGGGATGTTGGTAAGTTACAATGATTATGCGCGGTGATCGAGGAAAAGATCATAGTAGAGAGAATTTCGGCGCATAAAATATTTAATACCCCGAAACTAGGGGGCATGTGTTGACACCGTTTTTTGACGTGTCAATATGAACTGAGTATTTTGATCGGCAAAGGGATAGTGATTGCTTCTTATCGACATCGAAGTACTACTGGTTAACTGCTGATCGGAATAAATGAGGCTGCCGATGACGAAGGGTGTCAGAAGAGGAAGAAAGTAGTTTGCCGATGGGGAGGTTGCCGAGAAAAGTTTACCGATCGGAGAATATACTGATGAATGTAGGGTGATAGGATTGACGTTAGCAAATGCTATCGATGGCGTTAAGGAAATATGGTAGATGGAAAGAAATCTACCGATGGAAAAGGGTCATCGTGAAGAAAATGGATAAGGAAGCTGGTGATTTTATGCCAGTTTTATTAGTTTGAGTCCGACTCTTGCACGAGTCATTTATTTCCTTAAAAAATAGGAGTTTTGTTTAGGTATGAGTCGTGTCCATGTATAACTCCTTTTTACCGGAGTATAAATATGTACCTAGGGGCAGTGTATATATATATCCAATACAATCAAATACATCTATTACTTTTTATCTACTTTTCCAGCATCTACTTTTTCGCATTAGTTATAGTTTATCTAGGAGTTCTTATGATCTTGACGGGCTGTATCTACAAGATCTCTGTCTACTTCGCAAAGTTCCGCGTTTTGATCAAATTGAGCTTTGACGTCCGGGCGCATCACTGTCGTCTCGTTCAAGTTTGTTCTAGTTATCATCCTTGTCGATTAACTGGTCAAATCGACTGGCACACCTTTGGATACCGAGTTCGGATATAAGCCCGAGGTGTTCGCAGATCGGACGCTTTTTGTGTCAACAACATCCGAGCCACATTCCCCACCTGGGACATTACCCACTCGTCATGGACCTGATCATAGGGAGCGTGCGCTTCACCAAAGTGCTGATGGGCGGGGGTAGCGGACTCAACATCATGTACTACAACGCCTTCGAGGCCCTCGGCCTACGTAGGGAAAAGCTTCGACCCTCGAGGGCTCCCTTTCAGGGAATCATCCCCGGGAGACAAACGGTACCCCTGGGGTAGGTCATCCTTCCCATCACGTTCGGGGAGCCGGACAACTTTCGGACCGAGTACCTCACCTTCGAGGTCATGGCTTACCAAGGGACTTACCACGCGGTATTAGGGAGACCATGTTACACGAAGTTCATGGCCGTCCCCAACTACACTTACCTTAAGCTCAAGATGCCAGGGCCGTGCGGCATCATCAGAGTCTCCTCCGACGTCAAGGTGGCGTACCAGTGCAAGGTGGACTGCTGCGAGAACGCCATGGCCGAGGTGCGTAGCGAGGAGCTAGTGGCGGCGATCGAAGCCGCTGACAAGATGGACGTCGACCCCTAGAGTGTGAAGAGCTCGGACGCCCACAACACCAACAGCTATGTCGTCTTTCTACTATTTTCTAGTATACCTAGCACCATGTACATACGCATGTAACCTTTCTTAAGCAAAAAGTTCAAGGAATAGAAGCACGGGAACTCTCAGACCAACCTCTTAGCAAGGTGCACTCTCGGCACGTGCCAGAGCACACCTCGCTCAGGGGCTGGGAGGGGGGTAACCCCCTGTCTTTCACTCCAAAAACTTTTTCGCTCAAAAAAACCCCCTTGCCAAATCCGCTAAGCGAAAGCCCAATCTCCCCCACCAAGAGAAGAAACCTCGCCGACCATGCCGAAGGGCCGCGAAGTACTCTAGCTCCCCGGAGCCAAGTACCTCCACCCAACCGCACGCCCGAACAGTTCAAAACTCCTCCCAGGGAAAATCGGGAAAGTAGGCCAAGCCAAAAAGCAAATGCGGAAACCAACAAGCAAACAAACTTAAAACAAGCTCACCAAGGAGCTATCAAAGTCATCCAAAGCCCTCCCGGGGGCACATCACATGATAACTTAAACTATTTATTACAAGGGCCCTTGGCCCTGATCACTGACCACACAGGGTCACTCCTCCGGCAGCGGAAGCACCTCATCGTCAAGCTTGGCGGCCAGGATCGCTGCAGGCTCCTCCGCGTCGGCCTCGATCCGGTCGAGCAGGTCCTCTAGGGAGTCCGGGGTATAGCCTTCGCTGACGAGCGCAGGGGTCACCGCGTCGTAGAGGCAGGTGGTGATGGCCATCGTGCGGTGGACCCCGATGCGCAGGGCCTCCCGGATCTGCGCTTGGCCCCGCTCCCATAGCAGGCCGACGCGGGTCCTGGCCGCTGCCGGACCACCCTCGACGACTACCGCGCGAAAGAGATCGCACACCCCATGCACGGCCTCCCACAACGCCTACGCCTCCTGCGCGCCGGCCTGCAACGCTGAAACAACAAAAAGGGGATCTCAACCTCTAAGCAAATGACACGCAATGCCAAGGCAAAATGGGCAGACGGAGGAAACATACTTGCGTTCTCCCCCTCCAGGCCATTGACCGTCGCACGGAGCTATGAGGCGACCGTTGTCAACTCACCAACCAGGGCGGAGAACTCCAAAATCCTCTAGTCGGCGTCAGCATTGCGTTCGCGCGCCTGGTTGGACAGGTCCTCGAAGCGGGCCACGACACCATCTCGCTCCCGGCGGATGACGTCATGCTGGTGCCGCATGGTGTCGTGCTCCTCCTCCATAGAGCCTAGCACCGAGACGGCCGAGCGCTCGTCCTCCAACATCTTGCGGATATCCTCAGCACTAGTATGGGCTACGTCCCGCTCTTGTCCGACCCGCTCGACGTCGGTCGTGTTCCGGCACGCTAACGCTCGGGCATCTTCCTCCATCGCCTCCAAGGCCCTCAGCTGCTCCTCCAGCTCGACCAATCGGCTGCGAGCAGTCAAGAGGGTCTCGGCCATGTCCGTATCCCAGGCTTCTGCCCACAACCCAGGGTCCCACCGCCCAACTTCACGGCGGAGGAACTCGGACTTCTCGGCGCTCGTCGACATCAGGATCTACGGGGAAAGGGATGTCAGGAAGTCGACCGAAACAGAAGAAACATCGCTTACGTTTGGGTGGCCTCTCACATTGCCATGATGAGAGAGGTCGTCGTTGAGCAACGTGACCGATCGCTGGAGCTCCTCCACCGTACGCGCCATGCTGCGGCCATGCTCCCGGCAAGAGCTCGCAACACGTTACCAGTGTCGAAGTTCGCGCTGGTCGTCCAGCACGAACACTGGCTCCCCCGGGTTTTCCCGGTTGACCCACGGGATCGGGTCAGCATCCCCAAAGGAGTGACGGTCAGCGCCAAGCCGACGAAGGGCCCCAGGAGCGGTCTCTCCCACGGCGCCAGCAGCCCCGCCCTGCGAAGTCGTGCCGGACTGGGGGAGAACAGCTTTCGACGCCCGCATGGCCGCCAGCTCCTCCTCTGTGAACGACCGGGGGATTATCACGTCACGAGGCGACCCGCCGCGGGGAGGGGGGCGCCCAGACGTCTTTCCTCCCCTGCGCCGGCCGTCACCATGGCGTCCCCCAGTGTCGCGTCCGTCTGGACCTCCTCGACGTCCATAGCCACGGTGACGCCCAGGCCACCCTCCTCCCAAGAGTCATCGACGACTACCACCTCCAGGGGAGAGGATGGCACGACGATCGCGGGGCCGGCGTCAGCAGGCGTCTATGATGCCGCGCCAACCGTGGCGGCATCGTTCGGGGTCGGGCCACTCCCGATCCCGGTGACGTCCGTCGAACCTTAGCCAAGGCCGTGACGTCCCGCGCCGGACCAACCGGAGGCGTCTCCCGGTGCAGTTTCTTCTAGCCTGCGTGTTCGGAGGTCCCAGCGGCCCTGCGACGTCAAGCCCGTGTACACGCCACAAACAATCTACCTCATTGATAAAAGGGAGAAGGACACCGCGCAAAGCAGGCTTACCGCGGGGAGAAGACGCGACCAGTCTTTCGCAACGACTTAGTTACACCACGGCTCGAGGACCCTGAACCGCCGCTCCGTTCACCGTCCCCGCCCCCCCCCCCCCCCCCCGCGGGCAGGACAGGAAGAGGAGTGGTCGTGGAACCATCGACAGCGCTGCCCCCGGAACTACCAGGGGCCAGATGTGCGCCGAGCATTCTCAGCGGCGGCACCTCCACTATCGGCGTGGTCCCAGCTGGCCGACGCTGTGATCCCGCCGTTCGAAGCGCGGGAACCACCTCGGACAGAGGATGCCTATTCTCATCGTCATCATCGTCGTCCTCCCCGATGTCCTCCCAGACCACGTCCGCCGGCTACGGCAGGACCCAGCCCATGTTCGCCGCGCCTTGCCCCGGCGAAGCGGGAAGGGGCGTGGCCACATGGCGAGCCATCGAGAGGGGCCCCTGCAGAAGAAGTGCAGAGGGCGCGTGAATTAGTACCGCCAAGCAAAGAAAGCGTGGGGAAAAGACACTGCAGCACGGTCCTGACTTACCAGTTCGACGAAGTTGAGGTCAGGGCGCATCGGCGGACAACGGTAGCAGCCTCCGAGCGATGTCAACCGCATCCTCGAGCCTCAGGTCCACTTCTTCCATGGCGGATCCCTCGCGCGACGCCCCGGGAACCATGTCGTTCATCGGGCGCACCCGCACCATAAGCGGCAGCATCCTGCGCTGTAGGAATTGCGCGACGACCCCGAAAGGTTTGGTCGCGGAGCCGCCCCAAGCTCCGGAGATAAGGCGCTATACCCGTGAGCTCCTCCTGGGTCAGGTCATCATTCTAGTTGGCGGGCTCTTCGGCAAAACGTCGGCCTGTATATTCCAGGAGTGGCGCCTCAGGGTGGTTCCGAATGTAGAACCACTGTGAGTGCCACCCCCGGTTGGACGAGCTCGTTCATGCCGGCATGTAAGGATGGGAGTTGGCGGAGCGGAGGCTGATGGCACACGCACCCCCCCCCCCCCCCCGCTCGACGCCACCCATCTCACCCCTCCAGAATAGAGGAGGAGCACCGTCGCCTTGAAGAAGAACCTCCACAAATTGTAGTCCAGCCCTTCGCCAACATCCCTCCGACATGGCCGCGAAGGCCGCAAGATGGAGGACGGAGTTAGGATTGAGATTGTGGAGCTCAATCCCATAATGGTGAAGAATCCCCAAGAAGAAGAGAGACAGCGGCATCCCAAACCCACGCTCGTGGAACGGCAGGAAGGAGACGACATACCCACCCGGCGGGTCCGGCCTGTCGACGCCGGTGGGGACGATCCACTCGGCATCATTGTTGGCGGAGAGCTCGGGGCACAGCATCCCCGCGTCCACCAACTCCAGCGCCCGCTCGTACTCAGCCTCGCATTAGGGCCAGCTCCTCTCCGGGTGTACTCCGGCCATCAGAGATTCACCTGGGGAGCATCGCGCAGCGCGGCTTAAGACGCGGCTAAGACGGACATAGGACGGTGAAAACCCTAGCTTCGAAGGATTCGACGCGAGCAAGGCAAAGCGGCAAGAGAGGCAAACAGTGCAGGCTCACGGGGGTGACGCGGCGCACAAATATTTATAAGGGGCCGGAAGGCGGAGCAGCACGTCCACAGCTCCCCACGCTCATGACCCGACGATCCGAGTCGCATTAAATGCGACCGCTCGGTTACGTCCACTCCACTGTACGCTGGAATACCGGGAGCCGCGCGCGACGGCACGTAACTGACACCGCCCGACTTTTCTCTCGCTCCAAATCCCGCATCCTGTACCTATCATCATTACAGGATCCACCCCGGGCCCACCATGCCGCGCACGCAAGATTTTTTCCGTATGCGTCCCCAGCACACCAAAACGAAACCTCCGGCTCGTGCGAGCACGCACACGTGGCGCAACCAGCGGTGACGGCCCATGGGCCCAGGTAAGCCAAAGGGATAGGGGCTATAGACGCCCCGACGGCCCACTACGGTCCAGAGAAACAAAGGCCGACCCAGCGGGGTTCAAAATGGCCATCTCATGACGACAGAGCGAGGGGCGAATAGGGAATGGACACGCTAGCGATCATTAGCCTGGCAATCAGATGCTAAGGTCATTCCCAGATTTCGTATTTGAGTCCGTCTTTATGGATGATTAGTTCATGGTATTCCTATCGAAGGAAGGCAGCAGGCCCCCGGGACCCATCGAACGGACCTGGCTACTAGATGAAACCGATTTGGGGTGAGCCACGACATGGGCCACAAGCCGGAACCCCAGCGAACGGGAACCGAGCACCCCACTCAGATTTGCCCATTATCACCTCGATGAGCATCCATGGTTCGTTCGCCTCGAGGATAGCATGGTCCGACTCATTTTCCCCCATCTCGCGGAGAGATGCGCGGGGAACGCATGAAAAGATGGCACAGACCCGAGACGTTTCTCTACACCGAGTAGAGACTCGGGGGCTGCCGCCGCACCCCTCCTACCGGTTCTAGCAACTGGATAACGGAGAGGGAAAAGGAGGCACCGTGCCTCACCCGTCAGAGGTCCACATACGTAAACACAACCACCTTTGTTCATTTCAGATCCACATATATATTAATCTTTGCAGGGGGTTACACGCTCTCTAAGAGCCACGAGGGGATAAGCCTGGTCATCAGACACCAAAAAACACGAAAACGTTTACAAGGTGGGCTGAAGGGAAATCCCAGGCCAAAGGGCCGAAAGCTAAGGGTGCCCGAAGGGCACCTACGCCAAATACCTCACGGGCCCGAAGGGTGCCCGAAGGGTATCCAGGTCAGGCAACCCAGCCGCGGGGCTCAGGAGGCATTTGCCTGAGGTACAAGATCGCCTCGGATGGCGGCGCCACGACCCACGGGCCACCTACACCAGGCGAGCTACAGTTGTGGGAGAACAGTGACCGCCTCGTCTTCAGGAAACCCCAGGATGCGTCCCTCCTCCGGAGACGGTTGGGCACTTTACAGCTAAGTTGCCTCAGCTGCTCCGTGGTCGAGGACGCCGTTGGCAAGCGGCTCCGAGCCCGCCGTACATCGGCAGCTCCGAGTCCGCATATCCCGCCAATGGCGGCATCACCATCAACCAGCAGTCAAGGATGAGCCAACTCCTAGAGTCACGCGAAAACCGCGATGACTTTTCTAGTGGACACATCCTTGACTGCCCTCTGGTGGGGGAGCACGCCATCGCTCCCCGGAGGCGGAGAGCAGGATCCAACCAAAAGGATGGACTCCGCACCTTCCGCCCTCCGGGAGCAACTCGTGCAGGGGGTGGAGACACCTCTCTTCCGCCCGGTGGCTAGGATAAGAGGAAGCCATGCGCACCTCGCAGAGCTTTCTCTGAATCCTGCCACTAGGCGAAGAGGAACACCCGCACCCCCAACGCAGAACTTCCTCTGAATCCGGTGTTGTTCTCAAACGGCCGCCCGCCAGGGCGACTCAAGGGACTCTCCGATGAGACCTCAGAGGAAGAATCTAGGGCAAGCCATACTGTGAGGATGTGAATCTCCGCACAGACGGCCGCCCCTATTTATAGCCCGCCAGGGCACTCACGCGGCAGCCGGCCCATGAGGCTACAACACCGCCTCCCAACCGCATCGCACTATACGCCAATACCCACTTCAAGAGGGTGCGGCGAGGCTATAAATGGTCAGGCATACAGCAGGCTCAGGGCACGCCGTTCAGAGTCTTGACCACAGGGCGAGCGGTGCTCTAACACCACTCCTCGAACGGGAGAGACATGACACGTCCACTTTTGGGCTACCGAGGGGCGCAGTCAGACCCCGGAATCCGACAAACACATCTCCGACCAGTCAATCGTCTGTACTGAACAAAAGATGGCATGACACAGTGCCGACTCATCACCTCAAGGTGCGTCAGCCCGAGGCCAACAATGCAACCCGCAGCGGGGTTGGCGTACAACCAAAGCTCTGGCTCTGACATACGGAGCAGTCCACTCCCTCTCCGCCTCACCAAGGGAGCGAAGGGTCAAACACTGTACATGTCTTCCGGATAAGCCCTTAGGAGGAACTATCTCCCTCCTAAGGCCTTGGGGGCTACACCCGGCGGGTGCGCTTGCGCGCACCCACCGGAATCCAAAAACTTAACCAAACCACCATAAGCGCTCTCGGAAGCCTCCGGTGTAGTCCTTCACTACATCGAAGGCTCGGGGGCTACTGTCGGATACCTAGAAATAGGGTACCCAAATTACCGCACTCCGCAAAAACAAAATCACCCTCGGGGGCTCCACGCTCCCAAATCAGCCAAGACCGTTACTTCCCCTCGGAGGATCTTCGCCTCGCCCGATCTAGGGTGACGTCATCCATGACGCCACCTATCATCGGGGGCTCCTTTCCACTCTCGGGGCCTCCTTCGCCTCGCTCGAGCACAGGAGGCGTCATCCGTGACGTCATCTACCCTCGGGGGCTCCTCCGCCTCGCCCGAGCCAAGGGGGTGTCATCCGTGACGTCATTTGCCCTCGGGGGCTCATTCGTCCTGTCCGAGCACAGGAGACATCATCCACCCTCGGCAACCCTTCCGCCTCGTCCGAGCCAGGGCGACATCATCCGTGATGTATCCCTGCCCTCGGAGGTCTCATCACCACCAGTGGCCAGGGGCGTCCTAGCCCATATAGTCAAAAGGCCCACAGTGCCCTCCGTCCTCAGGGATGGGGTTCAAGGCATGAGTCGCCATGCCTACCCCTATTTCCCCCCGCCGTACAAAGTCCTTTGCTGCCTAACCGATGACTTACGCGCACTACATCCGCGCCATACCTCCGACGGACACTCGAACAGGGATTAGGGCGTCATCAGCCCTGTGCGACCAGCCCCCGCCCATGCCCGGGTAAGGGAACATCGGAGTTCCCAGTCTCCAGGCACATGGCTACAACACAACAAGGACGAACAGGACCCGGACTTATGTCTACTGGCGCAATCTTCCTCACTAAGGAAGACAAAAAGAAGACAAAACTCCCCCACGGCAGCAGCCCAAGCCGGGCCCACGTTCACTCCCTCTCTCTCTACTGTACTCCTCCATCTCTCCCTACTTATAAAGGGGGAGAATGGACCTCCAATCTCTCCCTCTCTCCACCCTGAACTCATTCATACACACTCATACTCGCACACACACGAGCTCTCACAACGAACCTCGAAACACATACGCACGAGACCTAGAAACCAGCTTCCCTCTCTCACCAAAGCTTGTAGCTCCCCTCTACGAGCCCTCCGCGCTCGGTAATACAACCCTGCAACACACTGGACGTAGGGCGTTCGTGCCTGAACCAGTATAAATCTCTGTGTTCTCCGAGCGTAACCATCCGAACTCCGACACACTTAAAAATTTACTCGTTGTCTGTCTAGACCCCACCATTTTAGACATCGACAGTTAAAAATTAATAATAATTTAAAGCTAATTGTACAGAAATTTAGAGGTAAAATTAAGCTCAAGGGAGGGGGTACCAGGGCTAATAAGTTAAAGTGAATATGGCAATTGTTTTAACTGTGTGTTTGACGGTACTCATGTTTCAAACTATAATTCACTTTACTTATATCTTAAGTCAATTATCTCCCACAACTAAAAAGACCAAAGATAAGACTTTCGCCGTGCGGCAAAAGCCTTCGTGCGGCCAGGCAACGCGCCGTGCGACCTGCGGACAAAAGGAAAGAAAATGCGACAGAAGGAAAGAAAAACGATCCCGCTTGGCCTCCTGAAATTACGGCACATTAGGCACGCCCACGCGGTCCGGTCTGCGATTTAACACATATATTGCACGCCCACGCGGACGAGGCGTCGCCGTACGCCCTCCTGGCGGCGCTGCAGCAATATCTGCTGTCGAACGAGGTTGCTGCGGTGGCGTACGATGAGGACGACGAGGAGGCCCTCGTGGCGGTGGACGCCTATGCCTACGACGAGTTCCGGATGTACGAGTTCAAGGTGTTGCGGTGCTCGCGCGGCCGGAGCCACGACTGGACGGACAACCCCTACGCGCACCCGGGGGAGAAGGCCCGGCGGCACGACCCCAGGCGGTACCACTACTCCGGCGCCGCGTGCCCGGACTTCCGCAAGGGCGGGTGCAAGCGCAGCGACGCGTCCGAGTTCGCGCACGGGTGTTCGAGTGCTGGCTCCACCCGTCCCGCTACCAGACGCAGCCCTGCAAGGACAGCACCGGGTACCACCGCCGCGTCTGCTTCTTCGCGCACACGCCGGACCAGCTCCGCGTGCAGCCGCCACCACAGCAGAAGCTGTCCAGTCCGAGGGGCGTGGCGGCGTCATCGCCGCAGCTGACCGAGTCTTACGACGGCTCGCCGCTCCGCCGACAGGCGTTCGAGAGCTACCTCACCAAGAGCGGCATCATGTCATCGTGCCCAACCAGCACGCTCGTCTCACCGCCGAGATCGCCGCCGTCAGAGTCCCTGCCAATGTTGCCGGACGCCGCCGCCGCCACGCGCCGCCACGGGTCGTGGACGCCGGATGCCGACTCGCCCGTCAATGAGGTCCTCGCCTCGCTGCGCCAGCTCCGCCTCGGCGGCGGTGGGTCGCTGAGGTCGGCGCCTTCCGGCGGGTCGTTCTTGGCCGACGGCTACCCGTTCGGGTCCCCAAAGTCACCGGCCGAACTGTACAGTGTCCCGTCCACGCCGACCAGGCTGTCCCCCGTGACCGTGACCACCGCCTCCGGCGCCACCATCATGACCGTGGAACACCTCAACCTCGGACTCATCGGGGACGAGGAGCCGGTCATGGAGAGGGTTGAGTCCGGGAGAGCCCTCCGCGATAAGGTGTTCGAGCGGCTTAGCAAAGAAGCCACCGTGCCCAACGACACCACCGCCTCCGCCAACGTTGAGGGAGCGGCCGCGGCCCTCGCCCCGGATGTCGGCTGGGTCTCCGACCTCATCAACTGAGAAAACTATCAGCATCGAACGTGCCTCCTCTGAACGCTACAGTGCTTATCCATGGTGAGTGGGAAGCTTTGGAGGCATCACTGCACAGCAGGAGAAGAAAGTTCAAGAAAAAAAACAAAAAAATAATTTTTTTATAGATTTCTGCTAAGATTCTCCCTGATCCTTGTACATACGTATGTTCCTCCATGTGTGAATATTCTTGGATGGTTGTTGAAGGGAGGGTAGGCAGGGAAGGGTTGGTTTGTTGTGGGGTTTCAGATGATGGCATGGAAAAAAGCCTAGAAGGAGACGAGAGGTGCTAGCAAAAAACATGGTGGAAATGGATCAATAGGAGACATGGCATGGCAGGCGACCTTCTTGTCTATGTGGTGCCTAGATGTACTGTACATAGTGTCGATCTGTGTTCAGAAGATGAGCGTGGGAGGCGATCATGGCGACGATCCAAGACTATAGTGCGATATCACTAATTTGTTTTTTAGATTTATCATTTTAACATATATATTTAATTTTACAATAATGTTATATTATGGTGCGATATATGTGTTCTTAGTATAAAATTTTTGTTATCCCGTAGCAACGCACGGACACGATGCTAGTTTTTAATTAATTGCATCAACACTAACATCTAGAAAGATCCAATTAAACTATCCATAAGATATGTTTTTATAATGCATTTATTTGATCTTTGAAGATATTATACAACAAACACAACTAATATGCCATTCCATTATGATTTTAGTGGTTGAATTGGATACACAAACAACATAACCAATGAGCATGTAGATCCAAAAAAATCTTATACTGGATTCAAATTATGATTATCCAAGTGATGCTTATATTTCAGTAACATGCATATAGATCCAACACATGCTTATATTGGAAGAAGTGCGATCAAGATCCAAAAAATAATGAAACAATATATAGTAGATTAGTTGGTCAAAATCCTTTGAATAATCCATGGAGATACTATTTTGTTTTGGTGTTTTCAACCCTGTAAGCATTTGTGCTACGATCGGTTTGTGGTTATTACGCTTGTTTCAGCGACAACGGAAGATTTCATGGAGGGATGAGATACGGCACTTGGACCATCATTATTGTCCATATCCAGGTCTTATTCATTTACCCTAGTCACAGCCTCACAGGTCGCTTTCTCTCCACTTACTTGTCACATTGACAACTAGATGTATGACAGAACTTCCTAAATTATCAGGCCCCACCTACACCTATTATTGTCTCGTCGACCTCTGACAGTCGTACAAGTATACCAAATAATTTAAGAAGCTCGCCCAGTGTCCTCGGATAAACTCGGATCATCCACCGTTTCCGAGCATGGTCACTTTACGATGGATTGCAATACAACACTTTATAACAAATTACATTAGAGCAAAAGTAGAAGACTTAATTAATTTATATTACAAGACTTAGATTTGAAACATAAACTTTCAAACGTTATTACAAGACATACGTCAGGAGTAACAAATACAAAAGTCTATGACACATAAGATTACCCTTCACCCAAGGTTCACATACATCACTCATCCTCTTCAACGTAGAAGACAATCATACAACAAGGTCCAATACAATAGTGTTTTTGAGGCTCACCTGCAATAGGGGTTATAGAACCCTAAGTACAAAAGTACTCAAGAAGACTTAACTGACTAAATAAAAATGGTGAAGACTCAGGAATGCTGGCTAAGGGTGTCAAGTGAAGAATCATGGCCCTATTGGTTTCGATGATTAACAACGAAGAAAGATTATTATGGCTAATGTGTGTTTTGCAGAGGCTATGCGTAGCTTAGCCATAGTGATCAACATGAATGGGCTTCAATGGTTATCACTTAGCCCCCAAGATGGATATCATTTCGGATTTCAAAGAGACATAATGAAGACCCTAGAGTGATAGGCTAAGTGCCATAAGGATATGAAGGGCACTTAGTATAGATAGGTCTTTATTTGATCTCTGACAGTACTATAAAGAGGGGTTGGGACTACTAGCTTGACTTTGGAAAACTTCATGACTTAGGTGTGGTGCACACTTGACTTCCTTAGCTCTAAGCAAGCCTATGGTGACCGTAAGACAACCTAGAACAACTTCCATATTCATCGCGACGAAAACCGAAGTTGAGAGGAGTGATCTCTGGGCGTCGGACGCTGAGGCCGAGGACGTCAGACGCTGTCTGGCGCGCCAGACGCTGGCGCCGGACGATGACGTAAGCACATCTGAGCGTCCGTAGCCAACACAGAGAGCTCCAGAGACGTCCATTTTGCGACGGATACATCTGTCGCATGGGCGTCGGACGCTGCAGAACGTCTAGGAATATTTTCCCAGAAACCCGAGACCAACCAGTTGGCACTGGACGCTGAGGCGCAGCGTCCGTCACCAAGCGTCAGAGCGTCCAACGCCTGCTGACGTAAACAGGATCTAGCCGTTGGGGCTAGCGACGGAGCGTCCGTCGCCAACTTAAAACGCCTATTTTTCTCGGCCCAAGGGCTAAGTGTGTGGGGGCTATAAATAGCCCACCCCTTGCCTTCCCACCTTGCCTTTGCTAATTTCATTTGTTGGTTACTTTGAGAAGGTTGGGAAGAGAGCAAGAGCCCTAGAGAGAGAGAGTGATTCGCGAATCCATCCATCCTCTCCTCTAGTTCATCCATGAGTTCAAGTGTGCACCCACTCTAGTTGTGAGGCTTGATTGAGTCAAGTGAAGATCAAGGCTTGTTACTCTTGGTGATCGACATCACCTAGACAGTCCGGTGGTGTATCGGAGGAAGGTGATCGCCGGAGGATTGTCGGCGGTCCTTCTCCATCGACTTGTGATCGGTTGTGGACGGTTCACTGAGCCGAAGTGGCGAAGAACCAGCCCATAAAGAGCACTCATCCCTTGCGCGGGATTGAGGGGGAGCAATACCCTGCGAGGTGCTCCAACAAGGACTAGGGGGGAGTGTCGACTCCTCGATACCTCGGCAAAACATTGCCGTGTCAAGCATCTCTATCCCTAGATCTTTCATACCACATTACATTCCGCACTTGTTCTAAATTCATACTAGAATTGTGTAGTGTGTTCTTCCATTCATTGGCTTGCTACAACTTTCTAGCTAGGACACACTTGCGGTAGGCACTAGGGGGTAATTGGCATTGCTAGGATTTCATATTTCTTTAGAAATTTGAAATAAGCCCAATTCACCCCCCCTCTTGGGCATCTTGATCCTTTCAATTGGTATCAAAGCAAGGTTGCTCTCAAATTAGGCTTTACCGCCTAGAGCAAGATGTCCCATGGGGATGGACTACCTCCCATGTTCGATGGAGACAACTTTCCATATTGGAAAGTTCGTATGGAGGTCTATCTAGAGGCCGTGGACATTGGCATGCTCAAAGCCGCCACTCAAGGGGGAACCTACTTCGCGGAGGATCCCTACTTTGAGAAGCACAATGCCAAGGCGAAGAATATCCTCTTTCGCGACATATGCAAGGATGTCTTCAACCGAGTGCGTAATTCCAAAGACACACACGAGTTGTGGACCACTATTTGTGCTCTTCACGAAGGCACAAAGAGTGAGCGTGAAGAACGCTATCACTTGGTCATGGCAAAGCTCAATTCTTTTACTATGCTTGCTAATGAAAATGCAAATGAGATGTACTCACGTCTTAACATTCTTGTAGAATAATTGAATGGCCTTGACCTCAACCAAATGACACCAGCCGATGTGGTGCATAAGATCCTTTGTGTATTGCCAATTGACAAGTATGGCCACATCGTCATGGTTCTTCACCAAGGGGATCTGTCCACCTCTACACCAACACAAGTATTGAGCAAGATCAATGCTCATGAGATGTACATGAAGATTGGTGATGGAGGCTCTTCATCCTCCTCTAAGAAGAAAGAAAAAGAGAAGGAGGAGAAGAAGGACTTGGCTCTCAAGGCATCCTCTTCGGAGAAGTGCAAGATGCAAATAATGTATGAGAGCGCAAGTGATGATGAAGATGATGACAACATCGTCCTCTTGGTGAAGAGGACCACAAAGATGTTGAAGAAGCTAAACAAGAATGGAGTCAAGTTTGACTCAAAGAAGAAGAAATTCTTCACAAGCTCTTCAAGGAAGCCTATCTCACAAATGAAGTGCTACAATTGTGGGATTCTTGGTCATCTAGCTCATGCTTGCACCGAAGAGAAGAAAGACAAGTTCAAGAACTACAAGAAGAAGGGTGCACAAGATGATTCTAGTGATGATGACAAGAAGCAAGACAAGCCTTATAAGAAGAAGAAGAACTTCGACTTCCACAAGAAGAAGAAGGATGGCAAGGCTTAAATTGTTGGAGATTGGCTCACTGACATTGAAGATTCAAGTGAGCTCTCGGATAGTGATAGTGAAGATGAGAAGGTGGCTGCATTGGTGATTGGTTCTTCTACTCCACCGCCACCTCCTCCTTCATCATCGGGTTCATCCTCTACACACCTATGCCTCATGGCTAAAGGTGACAAGAAGGTACTAAAAGAGGATGATGATAGTGGTGACTCTAGTGAGAGTGATAGTGATGATGATGAAGACACACCATCCTATGATGAGCTAATTAAAATTTGCAACAAATATTCTAGCATCATCATAAGGTACAAAAGTAAAAATGACAAACTCCAAAATGTCAAATAAAACTTGCATGTTAAGCTTGATGCCTTGTCTAGTGCTAATGATGATTTGAAGCTTGAGAACAACTCTCTCACATCTAGCAATAGGGAGCTCAAAGCCTCACTCAAGCAAACTAATGAGAAACATGATAAGCTTGAGAGGTCAACACAAGAGTTCCAAACAAGGTATAACTTGCTAAAAGATGACTACAACCAAGTTAGAAATGAACATGGCACACTTGTGGTAGCTAATGAATTGCTTACAAATGATCTTGCTACACATGTTGCTATTAACCCGGTTGTTAAGTGTCATATAGCTACTTCTTGTGAGGACTTGCTTGATGAAGTTGCTAATGAGAAAAATGCTACGTGCAAGGGCAAGAAGGTAGTTGAAGCCGAAAAGTATGATGACTATGTGAAGATGAGGCAAGAGAACTCAAAGCTCAAGGAAGAGCTAATCAACCTCAAGGCTAACAAGCCCTTCACTATCAAGTCGGCCAAGCAAGATGACAAGGATGCAATCACCTTTATAAACACTCTCAAAGAAGAAAAATGAAAAACTCAAGAGTGAGAAGATCTAGCTAGCAAGTGACTTTGAGAAGTTCACCAAGGGCCACAACCTTCAAAGTGAGCTCTTGATGAACACCGTGATGAAGACCGACAAGACCGATATTGGGTTCAAGGAGAACCAACTCATGAAGGCCAAGGTCAAGATTGAAGCAAAGAATTACTACAAGAGTCATAAGCAAAAACTATGAGCAAGAAAAGCCAAAGCCTAGAAGATGCTTTGAGTGTGGACAAGTTGGTCACTATGCTCATGATTGCAAGACTCCACCTCCCAAGAGCTTGCCAAGCACACAAGGCCCTTTGCTCATGATGCACACTTCATCATCAACAAGGACTCCAAGGGTAGACCCCTAGTTGTATTTCTTGGTACTAAGATGAAGAACAAGCCAAAAGTGCTATGGGTTTCTAAGGAGTTGGTGGAGAAGTCTATGGGACCTCGCCAAGTGTGGGTTCCCAAACAACAAGCTTAACTCCAAGTTGCTTGTGTGTAGGTGAACTACAAGACCGGTGGAAGTCATTGGGTGATTGATAGTGGTTGCACTCAACATATGACCGGTGACTCCCGGATGTTCACCACACTTGATGAGGATTGCTCAAATCAAGACAATATTACTTTTGGGGATAATTCAAAGGGAAAAGTACAAGGCTTAGGCAAAGTGGCTATCTCCCAAGATCAATCAATTTCCAATGTCTTGCTAGTGCAATCTTTGAGCTTCAACTTGCTTTCGGTTGGTCAATTGTGTGATCTCGGATTCCAATGTCTCTTCACTCCAAGTGAGGTTGTTGTGACCAAGGTGGATGACTCTTCATTGATATTCAAGGGATTCCGGCACAAAAACTTATATCTAGTGGACTTCACTTCCAATGAGGCCAAATTGCAAACATGTCTATTCTCCAAGAGTTCTTTGGGTTGGCTATGGCATAGAAGATTAGCACATGTGGGAATGTCAACTTTGAAGAAGCTTGTCAAGAAGGAGATGGTTAGAGGTGTCAAGGATGTGGTGTTTGAGAATGACAAATTATGTAGTGCATGTCAAGCCGACAAGCAAGTGGCAAACACTCATCCCACCAAAGCTTTCATGT
The DNA here is from genome assembly GCA_022036555.1 of Microstegium vimineum. Taxonomy (NCBI): domain Eukaryota; kingdom Viridiplantae; phylum Streptophyta; class Magnoliopsida; order Poales; family Poaceae; genus Microstegium; species Microstegium vimineum. Next base: position 33,824,786 of record CM039120.1, on the reverse strand, counting down.
CAACCTCAAGAGTCCTAGAGCTACTCCACATGGATTTATTTGGACCCACCACTTATGCTAGCCTTGGAGGCAATCTATTTTGCTTGGTGGTGGTTGATGACTACTCTAGGTACACTTGGGTGTTCTTTCTTCAAGACAAGGGAGAGACACAAGACATCTTCAAGAAGTTTGCAACAAGGGCTCAAAATGAATTTGGTGTGAAGATCAAGAAGATAAGAAGTGACAATGGCACCGAATTTGTGAACACCAAGATCGAAGACTATTGTGATGAAGTGGGGATCAAGCATGAAGTCTCCGCCACTTATACCCTAAAACAAAATGGTGTTGTAGAGAGAAAGAACCGAACTCTCATCACTCTTGCTAGATCTATGCTTGATGAGTACAACACCCCCGAGAAGTTTTGGGACGAAGCAATCAACACTGCATGCTAAGCGGCCAACCGGCTCTTAGTCCAAAGGCTTCTCAAGAAGACACCCTATGAGCTTGTGAATGGGAAGAAACCGGATATATCCTTCTTCCGAGTGTTTGGATGCAAAGTGTAGATCTACAAGAAGCGTCAACACTTGGGCAAGTTCCAAAGGCGTTGTGACATTGGTTTCCTACTTGGCTATTCACTTAAATCCAAGGCATATCGAGTATTTAACAAAGCCTCCGCCCTAGTTGAAGAAAAATATGACTTGGAGTTTGATGAAACTAATGGCTCTCAAGAAGAGCATGAGAATCTTGATGATGTAGGTGATGAACCCTTGAGGATGGCTATGAAGAATATGCTCATTGGTGCCATCAACCCACTAGAGGTGGAAGATGTAGAAGATGATGCAAATCAAGTACCTTCTCCACCTCACATGCCTCAAGTTGATGAAGAACAAGTGAGTGAAGCACAAGAAGATTCTTTCATCCCTCAAGATCAAGCCGAGGCTCAAGCTAGTGATGTTGGTGCACCACAACCTCCTCCCCAAGTGATTGATAGAAGATCTACACCTATGCTTCAAGCTCATCCACAAGACCTCATCATAGGGAGTCCATCAAGACTTGCTTCTTATGTTGAGCATCACTCTTTTGTTTCCTTTGTTGAGCCTTCTAGTGTGGAGGATGCACTTGCGGATCCGGATTGGGTGAACGCCCTGCATGAAGAGTTGAACAACATCACCCGGAACGAAGTGTGGACACTATTAGAAAAGCCCAAAGTAGCAAGAATCATTGGCACCAAGTGGGTGTTTAGGAACAAGCAAGATGATCAAGATGTGGTTGTAAGGAACAAGGCAAGATTGGTGGCAAAGGGGTTCTCTCAAGTTGAAGGTTTGGATTTTGGAGAGACCTTTGCTCCGGTTGCAAGACTTGAAGCCATACGTATACTGTTGGCATATGCTTCACATCACAAAATGAAACTATTTCAAATGAATGTGAAGAGTGCCTTCTTAAATGGTTTCATTAATGAACTTGTCTTTGTCTCACAACCTCCCGGGTTTGAAGACCAAAATTGTCCTAATCATGTGTATAGGTTGTCCAAGGCGCTCTATGGATTGAAGCAAGCACCTCGTGCTTGGTATGAGAGGCTAAGGGACTTCCTACTCAAGAAGGGCTTCAAGATTGGGAAAGTTGATACCACACTCTTCATCAAGGTGCCACATGGAGAAATCTTTGTTTGCCAAGTATATGTTGATGACATTATATTTGGGTCCACAAACCAAGATCATAGCAAGGAGTTTGGTGCATTGATGTCCAAGGAGTTCCAGATGTCTATGATTGGCGAGCTTACCTTCTTCCTTGGCTTCCAAGTGAAGCAATTGTGAACACATCGTGGATAAGTACCCATGTATGTTTAGCTTTATGATGAGTGATCGTCCAACATGTGAGTGTTTCAGTTTGAGTGGCTTACCCTAACACCTTGCGAAAGCAAGTCTGTGCATGTCTATCGACTTGTGGTGTGCAGGTGCTATGCCTAGTGACAGTGGTCAATGGCGTGGAGAAGGTCGAGTAGAGGCTTGTCATGCCGATGGATTGAGAGCGGTAAAGGGCGGAAGCAAGGATCGGACTGAGGGACCATGGGCACTGGAGGACTAGCTGTGGTGGCTAGTACTTGGCACCGGCGAGTGCGAGAAGACACGGAGGTAGACCGAGTCGACCGAGACAAGACGGTGGACGTGCGAGTCGAGCGGAGGCTCAGGGGACTCGAAATCCGACCGGGCGAGGACAAGGTGGCTCGAGTCGAGCAGTTTGGTAGTTTGGGCCTCAAAACCATCCGAGGACAGTTTCCGAGTTTGGGCCTCAAAACTCAGGGTTCGGTAGTTGAGCCCAAAGCTACCGGTGGCGGGTTTCCTGGGTTTGGGCCTCAAAACCTAGGCGGAGCTTTCGAGGAAGCGGGGATGGCACGTGGCGGAATCCCGGAGGTTGCGTTGAGGCGACAGCAACTCCCGACAGGAAGCGGGCCGTCCATTCAAACGAGTGGCTGAGAGTTACCGACTTGGCTTACAATGTCTTAGGGCTAGGTAATTCTGTCTTGTATCTAGGGGGTCTTTGGGAAATATCCAAAGCCTCGTTAAATAGAGGATGAAGGGGTATCCTCATCCTCATCTCTTGCATTACTCTCTCTCCCACCTATTCCTAGGTTTTCCCTTCCCTAGCTTCTTCTTGCTTGAGATCCACTGTGTCACCGATGTAAGATTTTGTGATTGTTGCAAGGAATCGGAGGTTGTAACCTCCGTAAGCCGTGGTGGCTTCGATTTGTTGATCGTGTCCCCGTTTTGCTTTTGCTCTCTTGTTTTCCGAGATGATTTCTCTTTGTAGGGAGTAGCTCATGCAAATCCGTTTGAACCAAGTTGTGCGCAATCGCGAGGAGCTTCTTTGCACTGAAGGAATTCTCCTCAAACCTCACGAGTGCGTAGATCGGGCGATTTCTTTGTGGTGTTCTTTGTTTTCCACTTTCTCCCCCCAAATCCGAGTGTTCTCGTTTATCCTCTCCAAATTGAGCGATGATTTCTTCGGGATAGCTCCCCAAGTGCACTAGGATCATGCCTACAAAGTTTGGTTGCAGGTGGTGATCTTTTGGTTGAGTTTTGAGAAGATTTGGCGGAGTGGAAACGATTTTCACGAGGAACATTTTTCTCCTGTAAGCGTCGAACCACTTTGCCCTAAGCTTCGGACCATAGCAAGTGGTCCGGTGGTCTTGACCTTTCTCTTGTCAAGCAGCAAGAGGCGTCGGACCACCCTCCGGACCTCCCGGTTTTTGAGCACCGGACCTTTGACGAGTGGTCTGGTGGCTCTGCTGAGAAACGCTACCACGCGTCGGACCACTCTCCTTGGTCCGACGGGGTAGTCCGGTGGTTTGGTCCGGAGGTAGAGAGCTTGCTGGACTGTTCTCCGAGTGAGCACCGGACCAGTCTCCAGTACCACCGGACTAGTCCGGAGTAGGTAGTCCGGAGGTCGGGTGCTCTCTGCACTTCTCTGTCTTGGCCTTGGCCAGCGTCGGACCATAGCTCCGGACTACTCACCATAGTCTGGTGGCTCTGTCCAAACTGGTCCGGAGCCTCTGGTGCTGTTGTTTTTCTTCCGTTCTTTTTGCAGTTTGTTTCTCTGGGTTCGTGGCTAGATCCGCTATGTTCCTAGGACATCTCCTAGAACATCCACCCTCTTGTGGGTCGTGAGCCTAGTTCGTTCTTTGGGTCATGCTTGGGACAAGGGTTAAGATCTTCCGAAAGGAATTTTTATTTGGCTCCCATTCACCCCACCACTCTGGTCGCCGTTCTCGGTCCTTCAATTGGTATCAGAGCCGGTTAAGGATCAATCCACCTTACACGGTTCTTGATCCACGAACGCGACATGGAGCGAGGTGCTGGTAAACCTCCCTACTTCGATGGAACCAACTTTGCCTATTGGAAGGTTGTTGGCACAAGTTATGACCCACTTTTATATAACTAAAATGATGCTAATAACTCAGAATCAAGGAAGAAGCAATCATTGCATGAACATTCTTTACTAAATAACGAGCTCCACATGTCCATGAATATTTTAATGCAGATATGAAGAAATGGGACAAAAGACAAAGAGATCAACATGACAAACACTTCAGAACGAACAACCACTTCACATGATAGGTGGGACCAGCACCAGGATGGACGAGGTGGGCCAGGGGCCTATAGGACCATTAGGCTGAACCACTCCTGGGCCCATCTGGCCCCCCATTCAGACCCTGACCAATGGGCTACACCCACAAGGCCAGGGATTGGCCCACTGGCCATAGGACCATTCGGCCGAACCACCACTTTGGTCGGTTGGGTCCCTCTCAACCGCCACAACAAAGCACACATGTTGGAAATCCAATCCGTCCATTCTAGGCGGTTGTATGGCGGTTTGATCCAAGGGAGGAGGATTGAAGCTCCCTGGATCGATGATGTGGCGCTGGAGTAGCCCTACTCCACCCCCCCACTATAAATAGAGGCCTAGACCTCCCTCTCTAATCATGATGTAATCCATAGAAGCCATTGTTGCTATCAAGTAGAGATTAGTCTAGTGGTGTTCTCTAGTGTGGGAGTTAGAGTTGAGTTGAGCTTTGCTCGGGCTTTCCGGAGTTGTCTTCCTGGAGGATCTGGTATAAGCTCTTATATCTTTTCCCTTTTGTAAGACTTTACTTATTCAATATAATATCCCTTCCTTACTTTACTTAGTCTTTACTTTGTGCAATATTATACTTGTTATAGTATTGTTGTGGATTATCTTGTCAATTAGTTGTTATAAACTAGATTGAGATCCTTGTGGCCTTTCCTGTATGCGATCATCCCCTGTCATAAGGTTTTCTAGTTGTAGTACACAATTAGAGTAGTGAGAATAGGTGTAAGCGTGGTGCTTATACTTAATATTACCTTTGGTTATCGTTTGTTGCACGGATTGTTTGTGGTAGCTAGCAAGAGGTGACAGCCTTGTCTAGTCGTTCTATTCCACCACGTGTTTATAGGCAAGTTCTTAAAAGATAAGGCCCCCGTAAGAAGAGGTCACGGTCCGGTAGGAGTTTTGTCCTCCTACTGATCTATCCCCTCGCCTAGCATACTTGTATTGAGGAATCAATTGATGTTTGTCTCAGCTGAGTGCCATAGTTAAATCCACAAAGGTAGAGTTGGAATCGCAGGAGTCCTTTACTCTCTTGCTGTCCTCCCGCATAGTTATACTCACTAGTCATATGTTACTTATCTTTATCGGTTTGTTACATCATCACGTTCCCATCATCACCTTCCTATCATTGTATCGATTACCCCCTTACACTAGTTGGTACTAAATTGAGGTGATCTCTAGGATCTCTCTTTTATTATCATTTCTAGCTTTCCTTTCCTTTGGGAGAATAAATATGATACCCCGGAATACTCCGAGGTGAAGTGCTACAACGGTATAATCTGTGCGCTTGCGGATTTATCCAATAGTCATAAGAAATACCAACAAGCATTTCTGGCGCCGTTGCCGGAGAAAGCATATCCTAGAAATTTTAATATAATTGAATCTAGAGTTTACTATCAAATTAGCTATCAAATAGTTGTAGGGGTTTACCCCTTGCCTTTGTCTTTCTTAATTGTGAAGCAAGGCATTGTATGAGTGAGTTCCAGTTTTGAGCAACCACATTCGAAAATCCTAAGAGTTTTCGAAGAAACACTAGACATCGTCTAGTGTCTCCTCGAAGGCCTGACTCGAACTCAGATCCACTCAAGGAAGTAGGTTCCACTTCGTCTATCAAGCAAGCTATGGCTCAAGAGGCTATTTCCGACTTCTCGGCTCCTTCAGTCGCTCACATGGCCAAAGGACCAGACGTTAATATAGGGGGTGCTACCTTCTAGTTGTAGCCAGCTTTGATCAACTTAGTGCAAACCAATCCTTTTTGTGGGAAGTCCCATGAGGATGCTAATGCACATCTCCAGCACTTCTTGGAGGTAAGTGGCACCATTTCCATTAAGAATGTGGAACCAAATATCATTCGTCTCCGCCTTTTTCCGTTCTCATTACTCGGAAAGGCGAAGCAATGGTTCTATGCTCATTCTGAGGAAGTTGCCACTCGGGAGAAGTGTACCAATGCATTTCTCAAGAAGTTCTTCCCGGTGGGTAAAACCACCGCCCTTCGTGGAAGAATTTCAAGTTTCCAACAACAAGCGGACGAGACTAATCCCAAAGCGTGGGAACATCTCCAGGAGTACATTTGGGAATGCCCTCATCATGGAATTCAAGATTGGCTCTTGATTCAAGGTTTCTACTATGGGTTAACACCAATGACCCGTAGTCACCTTGATGCAGCCACAAGAGGAGCATTCACTTCACTCAATGTCACACAAGCCAAAGATCTTATAGAAAAGATAGTGACAAATCAAGGGTGGAAGGATGAAAGGCTCCCAGTTAAAAAGAAGGGTGCAGAAACCATTCATGAAGTCAGTGCACTCTCCACCAATATGGATCTCTTAATGAAAAAACTCGAAGAAAGAGCCAACTTCAAGAAGGATAGAGAAGCCATCCAACACTATGCCTCCATACGAGCCATCAAGACAAAACAATGGTGTGAGGTATGTGGTGGAAATCATTCGGGGAACAATTGCCCCGAAACAAACGAAGGCGTGAGCTTCATCAACAACAATGAGAATCGACCTCATCAAGCTGAATCGAAGCCTCGACCCTCCTATCAAGGTAATGAAGGTAAAAGCTTTAATAATTTTAATCAACCTTCATTCAAAGATCTTGTCTTAAGCCAAGCTAGGATTAATGAAAGTTTAAACAATAAACTAGCTGCTAATGATAAGACCCTTGAAACTTTAAACAATAAAATGAATGACTTAGCTTCTGTTGTAAAGAGTCACTCAAACTTCAATAATATGATAGAAAGAAAATTGTCTCAATTAATATCTTCTGCTCCTTATCTTGGTAAATCCGAAAAGGTCTCTAGTATAAATGCGGTAACCACGAGAGGGGGTAAGACCACTCGCGATCCACCGCACCCTAACAGTTCAGGAAAAATAACAAAAGAAAAAGAAGTCGAAACAGAAGAACAACAGGAGGAAGAAGAAGAAGAACTTGCACCACTTCAGGTCTCTATCAAGTTTCATGGGAAAACTGCCCCACATGAGTATTACGACACAAATGTACTACTACCACTTCCACGCAAGCCAAAAAGACAATCTTCAGATGATTGCTTCAGGAAATTCGTTGAGGTAATTCGTCAATTATATGTCCATATACCCCTACTTGATGCAATGCAGGTCCCTACCTATGCCAACTATTTGCGGGACATCCTCAACAACAAAAGACCGTTACCCACTACCGAAGTCATCAAATTAACGGAGGAATGCAGCGCAGCTATACTCAACCAGCTGCCCTTGAAGAAGAAGGACCCAGGATGTCCTACCATTAATTGCTCCATTGGGACTCAACAATTTGAGCATGCTCTCTATGACTTGGGAGCAAGCGTCAGCGTCATGCCAAAGGTAGTTTTTGATAAATTAACTCACACTACCTTGTCCCCTACACCAATGTGCTTGTAGTTAGCAGATCAATCAATTCGCTACCCCGCGGGGATCGTTGAAAATATTCCCGTCAAGATATGAGAATTTTTCATCCCCATGGATTTCGTGGTGTTGGACATGGAGGTAGATAAAAAGACCCCACTCATCCTGGGAAGACCGTTCCTCAGCACCGCTAATGCACACATCGATGTAGGAGCCGAAAAAATCCAGTTCAACATCAATGGAACCAAGGAGACATTTCACTTCAAGCCAAAAGTCGAACAATGCTCCATAGTCAAGGTATTTGAATGCGACCCATGTGTCAATTATACTTACCTGGCAAAATTGAAGCAACAACCTCGGGCGAAACCCAAACGGGTATGGCGGAAGAAGGTAATCAAGCCATGCACCACTCCACCTCAAGAACCTCAAAAGCAAATTCAACGGGCAAATGAGGAGGACAACCCTACTTCATATAATTGAAAGCATGACTTCATAAAAAGGTAAGTTTCCTCTCTTTCTTTCTCTTTAATTCCTGAAATCTTTCTATAGTATAATCATATCTTTTAATTCCACAAAATAATCATGCTTAGCTATCAAAAAATTTGAAAATGCAAAACTAATAATAAAATTTTGAACTTTTCTTGTCCACGACATTTTTGCATTGTGTCTAATTAAGCATAGGAGGCCTAGCATCCTTACACTAAGTCCATTAGAGGACTTAGTGGTTCAGCCGAATGGGCCCACAGGCCCACTGCCTCTGCCCTTGCTCACATTGGGATTCTCTGCCTTGGAGCAAAAATCCAAGCTTCTCTGACCTCTATAGGATTTGGCCGAATCCTCCTTCTCTCCTCTCCTCTCCTCCTTTCTCTACCTCGAGATGCTTCATGTTTGATTCCCAAACAAATGAAGCTAGGAGCCAAGGAGGACATGTTTCGACTCTTTCCATCACCTCCTTGCCCCACTCCATCCTTCTCTCTTTCCATGCCATGCACAATTCTTATCCTTTGCATTTTCACTCCATCGTGAAGCATCTTGGCAAGAGAGATTTGCTAATCCCTACAATCCAAACTACCACTCATCTTTGCCACAGATAAGAAGATTGACATCACCATACCTCTTCTTATAATCAGTTTAACTCTTTTCATCTCTTATCTCAAGAAGTGTGTCAATATTTATTAGGAGCTTAAAACACTCCTATCATCACAAAAGACTTGTTGATCATGACACATTAGAAAATGACCATGCCATTCTATCCAACCACTCAAAACCAAAAGGGAGAGCATCTTTGGTCATTTTTCAGGCAGAGCAACATGACCCATGTCCTCTCCCTACTCTCCAGTTTTTCACTTTGGCATGGTGCACCAAAGCAACCAAGGATGCATTCGGCCGAATCTAGGGGAGGTCCCCTCCTCCTAAATTTTGTCGAGCATCTCTGCCACACCACTATCTTGCAAAATAGGAACTCTGAGGCCATGTGTGGTGTTCAGCCGAATGGACCCACACCCCCATTTTCTCTCCCCTCTCTTCTGCTATATGAACACAAGTAGAGCCACTACCTCAGACACACACTCTCGAATACATCAGCTCACAAAGCCAAAAATCCTTGGCCATCTCTTCGGTTAGCTTCAACGCTACTCAAGCAAAGGATTCTAGCTTAGTTAGCTAGAATGATACAATCAAATCTATTAAGAAAGCAATCCAAAAGGCTCGCAACTCGGTTAGTGGGAGTACATCCAGAAACTCCCAGAGAGAAAGCTCTTCCCAAGGCACCGGTATCATCGGTGCCAGGGAGAAAGAAGAAGTGCCTGAAGAGGTACCTCATTTGGAGGCACTCATGGTGCCCCCAATGAGGGTCTATGATCAACAAAGTGATCTCTGGTTCGACCAATTAGAGCATCAACGATATCTATCTCTTCGGAATCGATCTTTTGAGCATACAAGAATAATGGATCCGAGTCTTCTCTCCAACGCAGGTATGACCACCGAGTTCGAAGCTATCTTCTCTACTCTTGGTTGGTCTAGCTTTTGGCAAATAGAAGAGTTTGGGATTGAATTGCTCACCGTAGAATTTTTATGCTCTCTCCAAACCTCTAAGATTGGAACTACTTTTCGCATGTTTAATCAAAGCTATAGTTTAACTTGGAGTCATCTAAGTGCTGCTCTTGGTTTTGATAATTCATGTTTGATAGACTTAGACTCTGCCTTGCGTAGTTTCAACAAAAGGAAATTTTGGTTCTCTATTTCTGCTCTAAAAGATTGCTCAAACCCTAAACCCGAGGAAATTCACAATCCAACCCTTCGTTTCATATATCTTTGGATAAAAATGACTTTGTTTCCTGAAAGTAATGCTAACTTGATAAATGACATGGAATTAAAATTACTCTATGCCATGGTCAACAAAATTCAAATCTCTCCTGTTAAATACTTAGTAGAGTTTTGGAAAAGTTCAATTGAGAGTAATGAACCTATTCAATTCACATCTTTAATTACTCGTCTTGCCGAATCAATGAACCTACTAAATGGCACACATCCTTTCGTTTACATCTCTACTCCGTTAGCTATGATTTCTGAAGAATATCTTAAGCATGCTCATGTTCAAATGCTAAAAAGAGATGCCAATGGTGACTTAAAAATGATTTACAGTGGCCATACAATTGAGGTGCCTCTTCCAAATAGGCAACTTCAATTGTATAGGACCCAAAAGCTAACCCTTAATTTAGATCAAGGAATTGGGCAAAGAGATTTTGCAGGCTCAAAAAGGAGAACTCAGGAGGGGCTACACTTTGTTCATCTTGAGCAAGGTGGTCCTTCCCGAGGAGCTGTTGGCGAGGAGGAAGACGATGCATCTTCCGATCCTATGCACACTTCCAGTGGCATGCCTGCTCACCCATCACACCCGCAACAACCACGAGCATCCACACAAGAAAGGAGGCATCGTGGGCTGCGGAAAGAATTCGATCACCTCACCAACAACCTTGGTGAGTTGCGTGTTGAGCACGATGAAACAACGCGCATCGTCTAGCAAACCATCGAAAACATTCAAGCAATGCAAGAAGAACAACAGCGGTATTGGGATTTCTGGTGGCAACAACATCCACATCCGCCAAATTATTAAGCAAAAGACAAGCTTGGGGGAAATTCTCTCCCCCACTAAGGTAAGTTTTCAATTCAGCATTTTAATTATGCAAGTTAAATTTCATAATTTTAATTCCAGCATTTTATCTCTGCGAAAAAATATGAAAACTAAAAAAACAAATTTTCCTCTGTAAATTAATTAAGTTTTATTTCCCTTAAAATAAAATTGTTCCATAGTATCTACCTTTCATATGGAAATGATGAATAGATGCTCTGCCAAATACTTCTCTAGTATTTAGGTTACAACTTGATATTTCTCTAAGTATGAATTACTCGTCTTAAAAGAAACCATCATGAGCCCCAAACTGCTGTGGGTTGCAAATGCTGTAACTAAGTCTAAGTTGTTGTGAGACATGATATGACAAGATGAGAGCTGCTATAATATTGTTCTAAGCAAGAATGATTATCGGAGTTTCATTTATTAAAATGATAAAATAACTTCTTGTTCCTCAATGGTGAAAATTCTCACCAAAGCCATACATGATCTTTGATGATATAAGCTTTCTACATAAGCTGCTTACTTTGTGTTATGTTTGGTCAAGTTTTGTGACCCTTATTAAGAGATTTATCATGCTCCCAAGATCAAGATCACGTACACGCCACATATACATGCTGCTTCTACACTGGAAGTACGCAGAAACATGCCTTACATTCCTGCATAGTTCATACTCCATGCTCTAAGTAGAAGAACTCTCTCTAGTTTATTGTTAGAAAATGAGACATAGACTATGCAAAATTTCAAGGACATTTTGTAGTCCTAATATTTTTATGAGCTGTCCAAAGGTCCTCGAAAAAAATGAAAAAAAATGAAGATGATGAGCATTTCCAAAGCTCAGAGAAAACTCAGAGAATAGCTGTCTCAAAATAATTTTAGGAAAGAGAGATTATCCACAAATAGGAGTATTGATCGTTCACCATGTTTCCACACACTTTCACATCTTGATCTAAGAGTATGACATTTCTCTCCTTGGGTCCGAGATTTGACTTTACAATATATGCAAGGTAAGTTTGCTACTTCTTTGGTCCCTACCTACAACTCTACATGAGCTTTTAGAGATAGGATAAAAGAAGGCAAACTTTTGATATATGCCTTGGTGAGGAAACATACACTTTTTAAGCGACTCGAGAGTACCATCAGAGGAACATTAAGTTTTCTTTTACAAAACATTGCAAAACCTCCGATATGAAACTTGTGAAAGAATAAGAAAACTAGCGCTCAAATCAAGTTATTCTATCTCTCAATCGCCCAAGACAAAGGAAAAAGCTATAAGCCCCATGGAGGACTAAGGTAATATGGGTGAATCTTTATTGCTGAATTTTTCAGACAAAAGAGACGTACGATTGTTGTAAATTTAATACTCTTGAAATATGAAGCATTTTAGCAACTCCTGGTCCACCATGCTAAGTTTACCTGTTTGCTCGGGACGAGCAAAGGTTCAGCTTGGGGGATCTTGTTGGCACAAGTTATGACCCACTTTTATATAACTAAAATGATGCCAATAACTTAGAATCAAGGAACAAGCAATCATTGCATGAACATTCTTTATTAAATAACGAGTTCCACATGTCCATGAATATTTTAATGCAGATATGAAGAAATGGGACAAAAGACAAAGAGATCAACATGACAAACACTTCAGAACGAACAACCACTTCACATGACAGGTGGGACCAGCACCAGGATGGACGAGGTGGGCCAGGGGCCCATAGGGCCATTCGGCCAAACCACTCCTAGGCCCATCTGGCCCCCCATTCAGACTCTGACCAATGGGCTACACCCACAAGGCCAGGGAATGGCCTACTGGCCATAGGACCATTTGGCCGAACCACCACTTTGGTCGGTTGGGTCCCTCTCAACCGCCACAACAAAGCACACATGTTGGAAATCCAATCCGTCCATTCTAGGCGGTTGTATGGCGGTTTGATCCAAGGGAGGAGGATTGAAGCTCCCTGGATCGATGACATGGTGCTGGAGTAGCCCCTACTCCACCTCCCACTATAAATAGAGGCCTAGACCTCCCTCTCTAATTATGATGTAATCCATACAAGCCATTGTTGCTATCAAGTGGAGATTAGTCTACTGGTGTTCTCTAGTGTGGGAGTTAGAGTTGAGTTGAGATTTTCTCGGCTTTCCGGAGTTGTCTTCCCGGAGGATCTGGTATAAGCTATTGTATCTTTTCCCTTTTGTAAGACTTTACTTATTCAATATAATATTCCTTCCTTACTTTACTTAGTCTTTACTTTGTGAAATATTATACATGTTATAGTATTGTTGTGGATTATCTTGTCAATTAGTTGTTATAAACTAGATTGAGATCCTTGTGGCCTTTCCTGTATGCGATCATCGCCTGTCATAAGGTGTTCTAGTTGTAGTACACAATTAGAATAGTGAAAATAGGTGTAAGCGTGGTGCTTATACTTAATCTTACCTTTGGTTATCGCTTGTTGCACGGATTGTTTGTGGTAGCTAGCAAGAGGTGACAGCCTTGTCTAGTCGTTGTATTCCACCACGTGTTTATAGGCAAGTTCTTAAAAGATAAGGCCCCCGTAAGAAGAGGTCGCGGTCCGGTAGGAGTTTTGTCCTCCTACTGATCTATCCCCTCGCCTAGCATACTTGTATTGAGGAATCAATTGATGTTTGTCTCAGCTGAGTGCCATAGTTAAATCTACAAAGGTAGAGTTGGAATCACAGGAGTCCTTTACTCTCTCGTTGTCCTCCCGCATAGTTATACTCACTAGTCATATCTTACATATTTTTACTGGTTTGTTACATCATCACCTTCCCATCATCACCTTCCTCTCATTATATCGATTACCCCCTTACACTAGTTGGTACTAAATTGAGGTGATCTCTAGGCTCTCTCTTTTATTATCATTTCTAGCTTTACTTTCCTTTGGGAGAATAAATACGATACCCCGGAATACTCCGAGGTGAAGTGCTACAACTGTATAATTTGTGCGCTTGCGGATTTATCCAATAGTCATAAGAAATACCAACAAAGGTACGCATGTCGGCTTACCTCCAAGGCCTTGACACAAAGTTTTGGGAGATTTGTGAGAATGAGAACTGCGTGGTTCTTAAGGCTCGGATCACCGATGCCCAGGTTACGCAGCATGCGTCAAACGCAAGAGCCCGTAGCATTCTCTTATCTTGTCTGTCTCTTCCAGAGTTTGAGCGGGTTTTGAGTCTCACTACGGCACGGGAGATCTGGCAAACACTTGGTGCGTGTCCAAGCTCCAGAAAATATCTCCCGCATTTTGAATGGACGACCCCGCTTCCTGCCGGGAGTTGCCATCACCTCGACGCAACCTTCAGGATTCCGCCACGTGCCATGCCCGCTTCCTCGGAAGCTCCGCCTAGGTTTTGATGCCCAAACCCAGGAAACCGGCCACCGGTAGCTTTGGGCTCAACTACCGAAACCCGAGTTTTGAGGCCCAAACTCGAAAACCATCCACCGAATGTTTTGAGGCCAAAAGCACCAAACCACTCGACTCGAGCCACCTTGTCCTTGCCTGGTCGAACTCCGAGTCCCATGAGCCTCCGCTCGACCCGCTCGTCCGCCATCTTGACTCGGTCGACTCGGTCTACCTCCATGTCTTCTCGCACTTGCCATTGCCAAGTACTAGCCACCACAGCTAGTCCGCCGACGCCCATGGTCCCTCAGTCCGAGCCCCGCTTCCTCCCTTCACCGCTCTCAGTCCATGGGCACGACAAGCCTCTACTCGACCTTCTCCACGCCATTGACCACTGTCACTAGGCATAGCACCTGCACACCACAAGCCGATAGACAAACACACATTTCTACTTTCGCAGAGGTTAGGTTAAGCCACTCAAACTGAAACACTCACATGTTGAATAATCACTCCTCATCAAAGCTGAACATACATGGGTACTTGTCCACCATGTGTTCGCAATCTCCCCCTTGATGAGTGCATTGTCAACACAAGTGCATTTCATATTTGAGCCACAAGGTAAAGCTCTCCAAATGACCAAAAAGCTAACAAAACCAAAACGGGGTCACTTAAGAGAAGCAAAACGATACCAGTTTAGAAACACCCTCAAACTCCTTATGACAAAGCCACTTACTAATGCCAAACAAAAGCATATGGGCAACGGCTCGACGCAACCAAGCAAAACAAAGCTAGCCCTCAAGAAGAGGCAGAAAATGGGCTCAACACCGCTAGCAAGTCCAAGAAACCAATCACAGCTCTCAAAGCTTAGAAAACCAATTAAAACACTAAGGGAGCTCAAAAGATACCAATTAAATCACTTAAAGCTCAAGAAGCAATCGAAACCTGTCGACGCCAACAAGGCAAGCTAGACCCTCCAGAAGAGGCAAAGGCTCAACGCATCTAGCACAAACTCCCCCTGGGAACATGGACATTCAAGATACCAAGAAAGAGTTAAACGAGCCAAGTACGTAAAAGAGATACCAATTAAGGACCAAATCGGACCAAAGCTCAAAGGCCACAATTTCCAATTCCTGCCCCTTGACTAATGAAAGTATGAAAATGCATTGTTCTCCCCCTTGGTTGAATATGAATGAAATGCACATTTCTCCCCCTTGTTGACACATGAAGCTCATCAAAGCTCTAAACTCAAGATTTCAGCCAAAAATGCCATGAAATGCAAAATGAGTGCAAAAAGCTTCATACATAGAGCTAAGACAATAAATAGATGCTCTAAGTGATGTGATCCTGTGAGAATAGGAAAAGCTCTACGTGCCCAACAAAGACTCAAGTTGAGTTTAAGATCACTTTAGAAGCTATTTAAGAGAGCATTACATGTGAGAGCGAGGAATGAGTATCACCTCCTAGAGACAACTAAACATGGCAAACAAGATAGGATCTATCTCAAAGCAATCTCATGTATAGAAAGTAGAACTATCCCTAGCAAAGTTCATACAACAAGCCAATGACCCAACAGAATGAATTTTTCAAATTTCAGAGTTTTGCAGCCAAAATTTCAGTTTTAGGCACATTTAAGTTGTATGCGAGTGGTTGTAAACAAAGTGATGCCACTGCTTACCAACCGGGCGAAGTCAAAGGACTTAACACACCGCTCAAGTTCCACCCGTATGGGTAGCAGTCTTGAACACACGGTGAAGTGCTCACAATGTAGACCCAACTCGATCTTTCCAATTCACAAAACAGAGAGCAATTTCATTTTAGTTCAATATTAATCATGGTGCTCAATGGAAGTGAATGAAATAATGAAGAGCCATAGTTACAAGCTATATACAAAACAACCAAGAAGGATCTTCAAAAGCCTACACATGCTAGTGTCATTTCAGAGGTGACATGGGGAATTAAATTCAGTTTTAAAGCTTTTCTAACTTAGCCTTGCATATCAAGAGATCAAAGGGAGTCTAAGTTAGGCAACACCATAGACACATAAAGCACCTCAAACAGAGCATAGATTCATTATATCGGCTATAGGTCTGAAGCTTAAAATGAACTATGTTACAAGTGCAAATGAGATGCAAAATGCAATGACACCAATTAACAACTAAAAAGACACTAAAGAAAAGAAAGAAAAGACAAAAAGAACCAAAAAGAGCTATAATACACAAAACTTTCCTCCTCTAAAAAGGAAAGCAAACACCCAACTCGCCCCGAAGGCGAGAAAACGCAGCTTGTTCCAAAGGCTTTCTGAGAATATCCGCAAGCTGGTTTTGGGTCTCGACATGCCGGAGGTCAATGTCTCCCTTCTAGTAGATATCACGCAAGAAGTGAAAGCGGACCTCAATGTTCTTGGTCTTAGAGTGAAGCACGGGATTTTTGGCCACACTAATCTGCACTCGTGCTATCGCAAAGCAGAGGCACCTTAGTAAGCTCAAGACCGAAATCTTTCAAAGTGTCAATCATCCAAATCAACTGCGAGCAACAGCTAGCCGCGGCAACGTACTCAGCTTCGCACGTTGACTGTGCCATGCTAGACTGCTTGCGAGAAGACCAATAAACCAAAGAGGACCCGAGAAACTAGCAAGTCCAAGAAGTGGACTTCCGATCAAGTCGGCAACCGGCAAAGTCGACGTCAGAATAACCGCAAAGCACAAGAGAGGAAGAGGTGGAAAACCAAAGACCAAATTAGGGAGTGAAGCGCAAGTACCTCATGATGCGTTTCACCACCTTCTTTTGCGAAGTCCGTGGGGACGCCTGAAAGCGAGCACACAGGCAGTTGGTGAACTGAATGTCCGGCCGGATCGCCATTAGGTACAGAAGCGACCCGATCATGCTTCGGTACTCGGTCTGGTCCACCGCCTCTCCTTCCTCGTCCGCATCCAAGGCAGTCGTAGTCGACATGGGCGTCGAGAGGGGCTTTGCCTCACCCATGTCAAACTTCTTTAAGATGTCCTTCGTGTACTTGCCTTGGTGCACAAACTTCCCTTCCTGGGTTTGCTTGATTTGCAACCCAAGAAAGAAAGTCAACTCTCCCATCATGCTCATCTCAAATTCCCTGCTCATAAGATCTACAAACTTGGCAACAAGAGCATGAGAAGAACCACCAAAGATGATATCATCCACGTATATTTGGACAAGGAGAGTGTTTTTGCCTTGCTGGAGGAGAAACAACGTCTTATCTACCGATCCCATTTTAAAACCCTTAGCAAGCAAAAAGGTTTTTAGCCTATCATACCATGCTCTAGATGCTTGTTTCAAACCATACAAAACTTTGTGAAGTTTAAAAACATGGTTTGGAAACTTGGGATTTTTGAAACCGGGATGTTGTTTAACATAAACTTCCTCCTCTATGTAGCCATTTAAGAAAGCACTTTTAACGTCCATTTGAAAAAGTTTAAAACCCTTAGAAGCCACAAAAGCTAGAAGGATTCTAATGCCTTCTAAACGAGCTACGGGAGCAAAGGTTTCCTCATAGTCTATTCCCTCCTTTTGACAAAAGCCTTGAGCTACCAACCCAGCCTTGTTGCGCACTACCACCCCATCTTCGCTTTGTTTATTTTTGAAAACGCATTTGGTACCTATGGGGTGGCAGCTAGGTGGTGGAGGAACTAAGACCCAAACGTGGTTTCGCTCAAAGTTTTCTAACTCCTCATGCATGGCATTAACGCAATCCAGATCCATCAAAGCGTGCCCAACATCTCGGGGCTCAAAAGACGCGACAAAAACTGAATGAGCAAAGTGAGAGATATAAGACCTGGACCGCGTGACTCGATGGTCAATATCGCTGATGATGTTCTCTAGCGGGTGCTGCCGCTGGATGTGCCGGGGAGCCTGTCTGGACGAAGTGGCCTCCCCCTCGACAGCAGCTGGAGCACCCTCAGGTGCAACGGGCACCGACTGAGGAAGCTGCTCGAACGGCCCCCATGTAGAGGAAGTAGTCGGATCGGGACCATGAGCCGAAGTGGACGTCGCAGGGTCGATCGGGGCAGCCAGTGGAGTTGGCTCGGGATCACCCCAATCGGCATCATCATGCTCCTCCTCCACAAAGATGCTAGTGTTCACCTCATCATCACTTGCAAGCTCAAAAGCAGTGGAAACACAGGGCATAGTCTCATCGAAGATAATCTCACAAGTCTCCATCACTCAGTTAGTCTCAAGGTTAAGTGCATGATAAGCACGAGAGTGAGTAGAATAACCAAGAAAGATACCGTCAGAAGACCGTGATTCAAATTTATCCAACTTACCGCCCTTTTTGAGGATGAAGCACCTGCACCCAAACACCCGTAGGTGACTTACCTTGGGTGGTCTCCCAGATCGCAACTCATAAGAAGTCTTCTAATTGAAAGCTTGGAGGAAAATGCGATTGGAAACATAGCAAGAAGAACTGAGTGCTTCGGCCCATACCGCCTGGGAGTCCTATACTCATCGAGCATCGTCCTGACCATCTCAACAAGGGTCTGATTCTTGCGCTCAACAACACCGTTCTGCTTGGGAGTGCGAGGTGAGGAAAACTGGTGATCGAGACCCAAAGAAGAGCAAATAGATGCAAAGTGAGCATTCTTGAATTATGTGCCATTGTCACTGTGGATAGCTCTCATGGCATTCTTAGGTAGCTCATTTTGCAATCTCAAAATCAGATCTCGAACAAGCGGAAAAGCCTCATCCTTACTCTCCAAAAAGAACACCCAAGAGTACCTCGAGTAGTCATCAATGACTACAACAACATACCACTTCCCTCTTTCCGACCTAACCTGAGCTGGACCAACTATGTCCATGTGTAAGAGCTCGCCAGGTTGAGTGGTCATGATCTCAGTCACAGGAGGATGGGAAGCGACAACCATCTTGCCATGCCTGCAAGGATGGCAAACCAAGTCCTTCTCGAACTTTAGCTTTGGCAATCCTTGGATAAGGTCCATTGAGCTAAGCTTCGCAAGCAAGTCAAAACTCAAATGTCCCAATCTCCTATGCCACTTCCAAAGCTTGGAGGAAGAACCGGCAAGAAGACAATGAGAAGGTCTAGAAGAGATAGAAAAATCCGCACGAAAAACCTTCCCGAAGGGCAAAATCCGGCAAACAAGATCACCCCGAGAGTCCAAAATCCGAGAGAGGTTTGGCTTAAAGCTCACCTCAAAACCGTCTTCAAGGAGTTGCGAAACCGATAGAAGGTTAAAATGGAAATTTGCAACCAAAGCAACATCCTTGAGGACAAAAGACGAATTGACTCGGATGGACCCCCGGGAGACAACCTTACCTTTACTCTTGTCCCCGAATGTGATATACTCGGTGTGGCGCACGGGGTCGAGGCTGGAGAACCACTTGGCACTTCCGGTCATATGGTGTGAACATCCGAAATCCACAAGCCAAGTCTCCTCCAATCCTCCTTCCTACATCAATAAAAAGACATAGGGTGAGCAAATGGACCAACACTAGGGTTAGTAAACTGTGAAGGATACCAGTGTTGTCCCACTTGCCCAAAGAATGGGTTAGGAGAAAAACCAAACATCTCTTGCCCCATGGAGGGATAGCGATCACCACGATAGGGAAAACGTGGTCCGCTAAAGAAAGGTGGAGCAAAGCCACCGCCACGAGGCCCGTAGTCGTATGGTTCACGACCGGTACCCCGCCGGGCACAACCACCGCGTGGTCTCGCCTCCTGAGTCCTAGCACCTTGAGGCATTGTACCTCTAGGCCTAGTAGTGCGCCTTCGAACTTTCGGTCCACGTGCCCCAATTGGTGGGTGGTACATGTCCCAGTTGTTCAACTCAAACTGCCTTCGATCATCTCTCTTCCCACTATAGAAAGACTCAGCCAAATGCCCATCCCTCTCACAATACTCACAACGACACCTCACCGCACTCTTGGTAGGCACTCTCTTGTTGGGTTGGGTGGCTCTAGCTTTCTTAGGAAGGGGATCACTAGCGATGTCTGCAGTGTGTCAAGTGGGTTGCGAAGGTGGTTCGGTTTGGCAACCCACACTTGCTTCTATGGAGTGGTTTTGGGTGGCTCTTCAAACACACCATCTCTCATAGGAAACTCAGAGGGGTTGGTAGGCTTAGGTGGAGTGATCTTGGTAAGTTTGGTAGTTGTGGTGGGTTTCTCATTCTTGCTCAAACCACTGCACTCCCCGATCTTAATGAACATGCTATCGTCCTTCCCACCTATAGCAAAGCCTACTCTCGTGCTACCTGCCCTTTTGCATTGGCTGAGCATCATCCCCAACTGTGGCTCTCGGCAAGACACTTAGCTCAATATGGGCCGAAGGTATGTGTTTTCTTCCTCAGTACGCATCTTGTCGTGTCTGCACGACGCGATCTCAAGCTCCAAAGCCTCAAAGTGATCCGACTCTCTAGTGCTATCTGAGCTGACCTTCTCTAGCACAACAATCCTAGCATCTCTTTGTGCCAGCTCAGAACGCAAGCCTAAGCAAGACTTGCACGCACCAAGTAAGCTAGGCCTAGCCTTCAGCTCACTGACCTCCTCAAGTAGAGTGTCATACTTGTCCTGGAGAGTGACATGGTGGATTGATCCTTACACGGTTCTTGATCCGCGAAGGCGACATGGAGCGAGGTGCTGGTAAACCTCCCTACTTCGATGGAACCAACTTTTCCTATTGGAAGGTACGCATGTCGGCTTACCTCCAAGGGTTTGACACAAAGTTTTGGGATATTTGTGAGAATGAGAACTACGTGGTTCTTGAGGCTCGGATCACCGATGCCCAGGTTACGCAGCATGCGTCAAACGCAAGAGCCAGTAGCATTCTCTTCTCTTGTTTGTCTCTTCCAGAGTTTGAGCGGGTTTTGAGTCTCACTACAGCAAGGGAGATCTGGCAAACACTCTTGAGATATCATGAGGGCAACCCTCAGATCAATTCCAGACTCTTCGACACATGCCGTAGAGAGTACGAGAACTTTGCTCAGTTGGGCGGCGAATCTGTTGACGGGATTTTCACTCGCTTCCAATCTATCATCAACAAGATGTGTGCTAATCGGGCCAACTTTCCTTGTGATGATCATGAGATGGCTATCAAGCTTTTGCATGCTCTTGATCGGAAGGTGTGGGAGATGAAGGTGGCTGCCATTCAGGAGTCACCGGGCTATGATGCCCTAACCGTGGACGAGCTATTCAACAAGCTCAAGTCCTCAGAGATTGACTACCAGACCCAGGCCAAGCTTGAAAACCCGTCGAAACCATCTATGGCATTGGTTTCTGGCCCCGGCGGTACGTCTTCTTCCTCCTCTGACCCTTCACAATCTTTGTTCGCTTTGTCTTTGATTTTTGTGACAGAGGATCAAGTGGAGGCTCTTGGAGATGATGAGCTGGCTTTGGTCATCACCAAGTTCTCACGGTTTCACAACAACCGTTTGAACCGTCGGCGTGGTGGCTCAGCCAAGGGGTGCTACCATTGTGGTGATGAGGATCACTTCATCGCAAACTGCCCCAAGAAATCTGAGGGTGAGCCACTTCGAGGACAAGCACAAGCCCAAGGGTGGCTACCACCAAAGGTCCTCCAAGAAGGTGATCAACAAGGTGAAGGCCAAGCACCGAGCCTTCCTCGCCTCCCTCAGCGACATTGATGCCTCCTCCGACGGAGGTGCTTCTTCGAGTGATGATGAGTCCAAGGGAAAGGTTGAGGACAAGCTCAACGGCCTATGCTTCTACGCTGACGCCAAGCATGATGGCTTTTGCACCATAGCGATTGAAGAAGGCAAGGTCGGCAAGCGCAAGGAAGGCCCCGACTACGACTACGACTCCGACACACCCGAGGTACCACCCACTGTCGAGTCCCTCTCTCTCGAGATTGAGTCTCTAAACGACACCTTGATGAGTCAGGATGCTTTGCTCAAACGTGCCGCGTGCAAGAGGAGCGATTTCAAGGCTAAGTATCTTAGCACGCTGCATGAGTTGGAGTTTTCTAAGGCATCAGTGGTGGTTACCGAGGAGGTAGAGTGTGATGCGTGTGCCATCCACATGTCCAGTCTTGTCACTCTCTAGGATAAGTATGACACTCTACTTGAGGAGGTCAGTGAGCTAAAGGCTGG
Organism: Microstegium vimineum; assembly: GCA_022036555.1. Lineage (NCBI taxonomy): Eukaryota > Viridiplantae > Streptophyta > Magnoliopsida > Poales > Poaceae > Microstegium > Microstegium vimineum. The sequence goes on along the minus strand of CM039120.1, from coordinate 33,802,738 downwards.
GCCTAGCTTACTTGGTGCGTGCAAGTCTTGCTTAGGCTTGCGTTCTGAGCTGGCACAGAGAGATGCTAGGATTGTTGTGCTAGAGAAGGTCAGCTCAGATAGCACTAGAGAGTCGGATCGCTTTGAGGCTTTGGAGCTTGAGATCGCATCGTGCAGACACGACAAGATGCATACCAAGGAAAAAAACACATACCTTTGGTCCATCTTGAGCTGGGTGTCTTGCCGAGAGCCGCAGTTGGGGATGATGCTTAGCCAATGCAAAAGGGCTGGCAGCACGGGAGTAGACTTTGCTTTAGGTGGGAAGGACGATAGCTTGTTCGGTAAGATCAGTGAGTGCAGTGGTTTGAGCGAGAATGAGAAACCCACCACAACTCTCAAGATTACCAAGATAACTCCACCTAAGCCTACCAACCCCTCTGAATTTCCTATGAGAGATGGTGTGTTTGAAGAGCCACCCAAAACCACTCCACAGAATCAAGTGTGGATTGCAAAACCGAACCATCTTCGCAACCCACTTGACATACTGCCAGACATCTCTAGTGATCCCCTTCCTAAGAAAGTTAGAGCCACCCAACCCAACAAGAGAGTGTCTACCAAGAGTGGGGTGAGGTACCATTGTGAGTATTGTGAGCGGGATGGGCACTTGGCTGAGTTTTGCTTTAGGAGGAAGAGAGATGATCGGAGGCAGTTTGAGTTGAACAACCGGGACATGTACCACCCACGAGTTGGGGTGCGTGAACCAGAAGTTCATAGGCGCCCTACTAGGCCTAGAGGTACAATGCCTCAAGGTACTAGGCCTCAGGAGGCGAGACCACATGGTGGTCATGCCCGGCGGGGTACCGGTCGTGACCCATACGACTACGGGCTCGTGGCGGTGGCTTTACTCCACCCTTCTCTAGCGGACCACGTTTTCCCTATTGTGGTGATCGCTATTCCTCCATGGGGCAGGAGATGTTTTGTTTTTCTCCTAACCCATAATTTGGGCAAGTGGGACAACACTGGTATCCTTCACAGTTTACTAACCCCAGTGTTGGTCTGTTTGCTCACCCTATGTCCTTTTATTGATATAGGAAGGAGGACTGGAGAAGACTTGGCTTGTGGATTCCGGATGCTCACGCCATATGACCGGAAGTGCCAAGTGGTTCTCCAGCCTCGACCCCGTACACCACACCGAGTATATCACATTCGGGGACAAGAGTAAAGGTAAGGTTGTCTCCCGAGGGTCCATCCGAGTGAATTCTTCTTTTGTCCTCAAGGATGTTGCTTTGATTGCGAATTTGCATTTTAACCTTCTTTCGGTTTCGCAACTCCTTGATCATGGTTTTGGAGTGAGTTTCAAGCCTAATCTCTCTCGGATTTTGCACTCTCGTGGTGAGCTTGTTTGCCGGATTTTACCCTTCGGGAAGGTTTTTCGTGCGGATTTTTCTATCTCTTCCGGACATTCTCGTTGTCTTCTTGCCGGTTCTTCTTTCGAGCTTTGGAAGTGGCATAGGAGATTGGGACATTTGAGTTTTGACTTGCTTGCAAGGCTTAGCTCAATGGACCTTATCCAAGGATTGCCAAAGCTAAAGTTCGAGAAGGATTTGGTTGCTGCTTCCGATCCTCCTGTGACTGAGATCATGACCACTCGACCTGGCGAGCTCTTACACATGGACACAGCTGGTCCAGCTCGGGTCAGGTCGGAAGGAGGGAAGTGGTATGTTGTTGTAGTCGTTGATGACTACTCGAGGTACTCTTGGGTGTTCTTTTTGGAGAGTTGGAGAGTAAGGATGAGGCTTTCCCACTTGTTCGACATCTGATCTTGATATTGCAAAATGAGCTACCTAAGAATGCCATGAGAGCTATCCACAGTGACAATGGCACAGAATTCAAGAATGCTCAATTTGCACCTCTTTGCTCTTCTTTGGGTCTCGATCACCAGTTTTCCTCCTCACACTCCCCGGCAGAACGGTGTTGTTGAGCGCAAGAATCAGACCCTTGTTGAGATGGCTAGGACGATGCTCGATGAGCATAGGACTCCTAGGCGGTATTGGGCCGAAGCACTTAGTTCTGCTTGCTATGTTTCCAATCGCATTTTCCTCCGAGCTTTCAAGAAGAAGACTTCTTATGAGTTGCGATTTGGGAGACCACCCAAGGTAAGTCACCTACAGGTGTTTGGGTGCAGGTGCTTCATCCTCAAAAAGGGCGGTAAGTTGGATAAATTTGAATCACGGTCTTCTGACGGTATCCTTTTTTGTTATTCTACTCACTCTCGTGCTTATCGTGCACTTAACCTTGAGAGTAACCGAGTGATGGAGACTTGTGAGATTACCTTCGATAAGACTATGCCCTGTGTTTCCACTGCTTTTGAGCTTGCAGGTGATGATGAGGTGAATACTAGCATCTTTGTGGAGGAGCAGGATGAAGCCGATTGCGGTGATCCCGAGCCAACTCCACTGGCTGCCCCCGTCGACCCTGCGACATCCACTTCGGCTCATGGTCCTGATCCGACTACTTCCTCTACATGGGGGCCGTTCGAGCAGCTTCCTCAGTTGGTGCCCATTGCACCTGAGGGAGCTCCAGCTGCTGTCGAGGGGGAGGCCACTTTGTCCAGGAAGGCTCCCCGCCACATCCAGCGGCAGCACCCGCTGGAGAACATCATCGGCGACATCGACCGTCGAGTCACGCGGTCTAGGTCCAATCTCTTTCACTTTGCTCATTCGGCTTTTGTCGCGTCTTTTGAGCCCCGAGATGTTGGACATGCTTTGATGGATCCAGATTGGGTTAATGCCATGCATGAGGAGTTAGAAAACTTCGAGCAAAGCCGCGTTTGGGTCTTAATTCCTCCACCACCTAGTTGCCACCCCATAGGTACCAAATGGGTTTTCAAAAATAAACAAAGCGAGGATGGGGTGGTAGTGCGCAACAAGGCTAGGTTGGTAGCTCAAGGCTTTTGTCAAAAGGAGGGAATAGACTATGAGGAAACCTTTGCTCCTGTAGCTCATTTAGAAGCCATTAGAATCCTTCTAGCTTTTGCGGCTTCTAAGGGTTTTAAACTGTTTCAAATGGACATTAAAAGTGCTTTCTTAAATGGCTACATAGAGGAGGAAGTTTATGTTAAACAACCTCCCGGTTTCGAAAATCCCAAGTTTCCAAACCATGTTTTTAAACTTCACAAAGTTTTGTATGGTTTGAAACAAGCACCTAGAGCATGGTATGATAGGCTAAAAACGTTTTTGCTTGCTAAGGGCTTTAAAATGGGATCGGTAGATAAGACGTTGTTTCTCCTCAAGCAAGGCAAAGACACTCTCCTTGTCCAAATATACGTGGATGATATCATCTTTGGTGGTCCTTCTCATGCGCTTGTTGCCAAGTTTGCAAATCTTATGAGTAGGGAATTTGAGATGAGCATGATGGGATAGTTGACTTTCTTTCTCGGGTTGCAAATCAAGCAAACCCGGGAAGGGACATTTGTGCACCAAGGAAAGTACACGAAGGACATCTTGAAGAAGTTTGACATGGGTGAGGCAAAGCCTCCTTTGACGCCCATGTCAACTACGACTGCCTTGGATGCTGACGAGGAAGGAGAGCCGGTGGACTAGACCGAGTACCGAAGCATGATCGGGTCGCTTCTATACCTGACGGCGACCCGACCGGACATTCAGTTCGCCGTCTACCTATGTGCTCGCTTTCAGGCGTCCCCACGGACTTTGGACAAGCAGGCGGTGAAACGCATCATGAGGTACTTACGCTTCACTCCCGAATTTGGACTTTGGTTCTCTACCTCTTCCTCTCTTGTGCTTTGCGGTTATTCTGACGCCGACTTTGCCGGTTGCCGAATTGATCGGAAGACCACTTCTGGGACTTGCCAGTTTCTTGGGTCTTCTTTGGTTTCTTGGTCTTCTCGCAAGCAGTCTAGCGTGGCACAGTCGACATGTGAAGCTGAGTACGTTGCCGCGGCTAGCTGTTGCTCGCAGTTGATTTGGATGATTGCCACTTTGAAAGATTTCGGTCTTGAGCTTACTAAGGTGCATCTGCTTTACGATAGCACGAGTGCAATTAGGGTGGCCAAAAATCCAATGATTCATTCAAAGTCCAAGCACATTGAGGTTTGCTTTCATTTCTTGCGAGATCATTACGAGAAGGGCGACCTTGACCTCCGGCATGTCGAGACCCACAACCAGCTTGCGGATATTCTAACAAATCTGTTGGATCAAGCTGCGTTTTCTCGCCTTCGGGGCGAGTTGGGTGTTTGCTTTCCTTTTTAGAGGAGGAAAGTTTTGTGCTTCATAGTTCTTTTTGGTTCTTTTTGTCTTTTCTTTGTCTTTCTTCTCAATTGGTGTCTTGTTAGTGTTAGTTGGTGTCAATGCATTGTGCATCTCATTTGCATTTGTGACATAGTTCATTTTAAGCTTCATACTTATAGCCAATATAATGAATTTATGCTCTGTTTGAGGTGCTTTATGTGTCTATGATGTTGCCTAACTTAGACTCTTTTTGATCTATATGATATTCCATAGAGCTAAGGTAGAAAAGCTTTAAAACTGAATTTAAATTCCCCATGTCACCTCTGAAATGGCACTAGCATGTGTAGGCTTTTGAAGATCCTTCTTGGTTGTCTTGTATATAGCTTGTAACTATGGCTCTTCATCGTTTCATTCACTACCTTTGAGCACCATGATTAATATCTAAAACGAAATTTCTCTCTGTTTTGTGAATTGGAAAGATTGAGTTGGGTCTGCATTGTGAGCACTTCACCGTGTGTTCGAGACTGCTTCACATATGGGTCGATACTTGAGCGGTGTCGTGTATGACCAAAACCGGTGTGTCAAGTCCTTTGACTTCGCCCGGTTGGTAAGCAGTGGCATCACTTTGCTGACAACCACTCACATACAACTTAAATGTGCCTAAAACTGAAAATTGGCTGCAAAACTCTGAAATTTGAAAAGAAAACATTCAGTTGGGTCATTGGCTTGTTGTATGAACTTTGCTAGGGATAGTTTTACTTGCTATACATGAGATTGCTTTGAGATAGATCCTATCTTGTTTGCCATGTCTAGTTGTCTCTAGGAGGTGATACCCATTCCTTGCTCACACATGTAATGCTCTCTAAAATAGCTTCTAAAGTGATCTTAAGCTCAACTTGATTCTTTGTTGGGCCAGTAGAGTTTTTCCTATTCTCACAGGATCACATCACTTAGAGCATCTATTCATTGTCTTAGATCTAAGTATGAAGCTTTTGCACTCATTTTGCATTTCATGGCATTTGTAGCCGGATCTTGAGTTGTTGATGTTTGATGAGCTACATGTGTCAACAAGGGGGAGAGATATGCATTTCATTCCATTTTCAGCCATCTACTTCCAAGGGGGAGAAAGAGTGCATCTCATTGGTTTAGAGCTCTTTCGGTATCTTGAGTGTGCTTTTGCCCAGGGGGAGCTTTTGCTAGATGTGTTGAGCCTTTGCCTCTTCTGGAGGGTCTAGCTTGTTTTGTTGGCTCCGACAGGTTTCGATTATTTCTTGAGCATTAAGGGACGTAAGTGGTTTCACTTGGTATCTTTTGAGCTCCCTTAGTGCTTAAATTGGTTTTTTGAGCTTTGAGAGTTTGTGATTAGTATCTTGGACTTGCTAGCGGTGTTGAGCCCGTTTCTGCCTCTTCTTGAGGGCTAGCTTTGTTTTGCTTAGTTGCGTCGAGACATTGCCCATGTCTTTGGGAACCAAGTTTTGGATTCGCCTTGCTTCTCTCAAGTGATCCCGTTTTGGCTTTCTCAGCTTTTTGATCATTTGGAGAGCTTTACCTTGTGGCTCAAATCTGAAATGCACTTGTGTTGACAATGCACTCATCAAGGGGGAGATTGCGAACACATGGTGGATAAGTACCCATGTAGCTCGGTTTTTTGATGAGTGATTGCCCAACACTTGAGCGGTTCAGTTTGAGTGGCTTGATTCTAACCCTTTGCGAAAGCAAATGTGTGCCTATCTATCGGCTTGTGATGTGCAGGTGTTATTCCTAGTGACAGTGGTCAATGGCGTGGAGAAGGTCGAGTAGAGGCTTGCCGTGCCGATGAACTGAGAGCGGTGAAGTGCGGAAGCGGGGCTCGGACTGAGGGACCATCGGCGCCGGCGGACTAGCTATGGTGGCTAGTACTTGGCACCAGCGAGTGCGAGAAGACATGGAGGTAGACCGAGTCGGCCGAGTCAAGACGGTGGACACGCGAGTCAAGCGGAGGCTCAGGGGACTCGGAGTCCGACCGGGCGAAGACAAGGTGGCTCGCGTCAAGCGGTTTGGTGGTTTGGGCCTCAAAACCATCCGCGTCAGTTTCCGAGTTAGGGCCTCAAAACTCGGGGTTCGGTAGTTGAGCCCAAAGCTACCGGTGGCGGGTTTCCTGGATTTGGGACTCAAAACCTAGGCGAAGCTTCCGAGGAAGCGGGGATGGCACGTGGTGGAATCTTGGAGGTTGCGTCGAGCCGAGGGCAACTCCCGGCAGGAAGCGGGGCCGTCCATTCAAACGAGTGGCTGAGAGTTACCGACTTGGATTACAATGTCTTAGGGCTAGGTAATTCGGTCTTGTATCTAGGGGGTCTTTGGGAAATAGCCAAAGCCTCGTTAAATAGAGGATGAAGGGGTATCCTCATCCTTATCTCTTGCATTACTCTCTCTCCCACCTATTCCTAGGTTTTCCCTTCCCTAGCTTCTTCTTGCTTGAGATCCACCGTGTCACCGGTGTAAGAACTTGTGATTGTTGCGAGGAATCGGAGGCCGTAACCTCCATAAGCCATGGTGGCTTAGCTTTCGTGATTGTGTCCCCGTTTTGCTTGTGTTCTTTCTGTTTTGCATCTGCTCTCTCTTTTTCCCGAGATGTTTTCTCTTTGTTGAGAGTAGCTTTGCAAAATCCATTTGAACCAAGTTGTGCGTACTTGTGAGGAGCATCTTTGCACCGAAGGATTTCTCCTCAAACCTCACGAGCGCGTAGATCGGGCGATTTCTTTGTGGCGTTCTTCGTTCTTCTCCTTCTCCCCCAAATCTGAGTGTTCCTGTTTATCCTCTCCAAATTGAGCGATGATTTCTTCGGGATAGCTCCCCAACTGTACAAGGATCATGCCTACAAAGTTTGGTTGCAGTTGGAGTTCATTTGGTTGAGTTTTGGAAAGATTTGACGGAGAGAAATTGGTTTTCGTGGGTTTTCTGTACACTATTCGTGAGCTCCGGACCACCCTCCGGACCACCTTGGACAAGGCTCCAGACCATAGGCGAGTGGTCCGGTGATCTGGCCGAAAGTGTCCAGAGCAGCCCCTAGCTCCGGACCACCCTCCGGACTAGTCCTGTGGTACCGTCAGACCACTAGTCCGGAGGTCCAGAGCTCACTGTGTTGCTGATTTTATGAAGAAACAGCGTCGGACCACCCTCTGGACCATAGCACCAGACCATAGCGAGTGGTCGGGTGGTTCAGCCGAAAAACTACAGCAATGCACCTACCTCCGGACCTCACCTTCGGACCTCACCACCGGACCAAGGCGAGTGGTCATGTGGTCACTGTTGCTCGCTGTTTTGGCCGTTTCTCTCTCGTCCGGACTCCGAATCAAGTTCCGTTTATTGCGTTGGATTCGTATTCAAGTAAGGACCTGATTAGGTACTTTTGAGACCAGTTCTCATAAGTATTTTTGGGTGTGCTCTTGCCTCTTCTCTCTAGGGGTTGAGAGTACCACTCTCGGTGTATCGGTTTCAAGTTCGTGGCTTTGATCGTTCTCCATCTTCTCCGACCGCTCCGCTGCACCTTTAGGGGTCTTCCTAAGGTGTCCACCTACTTGTTAGGTCATGTGCGAGTCAGCTCTTCCGAGGTCAAGTTTTGGGTGTGACTTTGGGACAAGGGCCAAGTCTTTGAGTTGAAATTTTATTTGGCTCCCATTCACCCCCCCCCCCCCTGGTCGCCGTTCTCGGTCCTTCAAATGTGCCTAAAACTGAAATTGGCTGCAAAACTCTGAAATTTGGAAAATTCATTCAGTTGGGTCATTGGCTTGTTGTATGAACTTTGCTAGGGATAGTTCTACTTGTTATACATGAGATTGCTTTGAGATAGATCATATCTTGTTTGCCATGTTTAGTTGTCTCTAGGAGGTGATACCCTTTCTCTGCTCGCACATGATATGCTCTCTAAAATAGCTTCTAACGTGATCTTAAGATCAACTTGAGTCTTTGTTGGGCACGTAGAGCTTTTCCTATTCTCACAGGATCACATCACTTAGAGCATCCATTCATTGTCTTAGCTCTAAGTATGAAGCTTCTGCACTCATTTTGCATTTCATGGCATTTGTAGCCGGATCTTGAGTTGTTGATGTTTGATGAGCTACTTGTGTCAACAAGGGGGAGAGATGTGCATTTCAGTCCATTTTCAGCCATCTGCTTCCAAGGGGGAGAAAGAGTGCATCTCATTGGTTTCTTTGGTTTAAACCTTCTTTTGTGAAGGGGGAGTTTGTGTGCTTCTTTTGCCCTAAGGAGCTCATTTGGTATCTTGAGTGTGCTTTTGCCCAGGGGGAGCTTTTGCTAGATGTGTTGAGCCTTTGCCTCTTCTGGAGGGTCTAGCTTGCTTTGTTGGCTCCGACAGGTTTCGAGTGCTTCTTGAGCGTTAAGTGTTTTAATTGGTATATTTGGAGTTCCCTTGGTGTTTCAATTGGCATTCTGAGCTTTGAGAACTGCGATTGGTATCTTGGAATTGCTAGTGGTGTTGAGCCTGTTTTTGTGCCTCTTCTTGAGGGCTAGCTTTGTTTTGCTTGGTTGCATCGAGCCGTTGCCCATGTCTTTGGGAACCAAGTTTTTGGACTCGTTTTGCTTCTCTCAAGTGACCCTGTTTTGGCTTTCTTAGCTTTTTGGTCATTTGTAGAGCTTTACCTTGTGGCTCAAATCTGAAATGCACTTGTGTTGACAATGCACTCATCAAGGGGTAGATTGCGAACACATGGTGGATAAGTACCCATGTATGTTCAGCTTTATGACGAGTGATCGTCCAACACGTGAGTGTTTCAGTTTGAGTGGCTTACCCTAACCCCTTGCGAAAGAAAGTTTGTGCATGTCTATCAGCTTGTGGTGTGCAGGTGCTATGCCTAGTGACAGTGGTCAATGGCGTGGAGAAAGTCAAGTAGAGGCTTGTCGTGCTGATGGACTGAGAGCGGTGCAGGGCAGAAGCAAGGCTCGGACTGAGGGACCATGGGCGCCGGAGGACTAGCTGTGGTGGATAGTACTTGGCACTGGCGAGTGCGAGAAGACATGGAGGTCGACTGAGTCGACCGAGTCAAGACGGTGGATGCGCGAGTCGAGTGGAGGCTCAGGGGACTCGGAGTCCGACCGGGCGAGGACAAGGTGGCTCGAGTCAAGCAGTTTGGTGGTTTGGGCCTCAAAACCATCCGAGGACGGTTTCCGAGTTAGGGCCTCAAAACTCGGGGTTCGGTAGTTGAGCCCAAAGCTACCGGTGGCGGGTTTCCTGGATTTGGGACTCAAAACCTAGGCGAAGCTTCCGAGGAAGCGGGGATGGCACGTGGTGGAATCTTGGAGGTTGCGTCGAGCCGAGGGCAACTCTCGGCAGGAAGCGGGGCCGTCCATTCAAACGAGTGGCTGAGAGTTACCGACTTGGATTACAATGTCTTAGGGCTAGGTAATTCGGTCTTGTATCTAGGGGGTCTTTGGGAAATAGTCAAAGCCTCGTTAAATAGAGGATGAAGGGGTATCCTCATCCTCATCTCTTGCATTACTCTCTCTCCCACCTATTCCTAGGTTTTCCCTTCCCTAGCTTCTTCTTGCTTGAGATCCACCGTGTCACTAGTGTAAGAATTTGTGATTGTTGCGAGGAATCAGAGACCGTAACCTCCGTAAGCCATGGTGGCTTAGATTTGTTGATCGTGTCCCCGTTATGCTTGTGTTCTTCCCGTTTTGCTTTTGCTCTCTTATTTTCCCGAGATGATTTCTCTTTGTAGGGGGTAGCTCATGCAAATCCGTTTGAACCAAGTTGTGAGCAATCGTGAGGAGCTTATTTGCACCGAAGGAATTCTCCGAAACCTCACGAGTGTGTAGATCGGGCGATTTCTTTGTGGCGTTCTTTGTTTTCCTCTTTCTCCACCCAAATCTGAGTGTTCTCGTTTATCCTCTCCAAATTGAGCGATGATTTCTTTGGGATAGCTCCCCAACTGCACTAGGATCATGACTACAAAGTTTGGTTGCAGTTGGTGATCTTTTGGTTGAGTTTTGAGAAGATTTGGCGGAGTGGAAACGATTTTTGCGAGGAACAGTTTTTCTCCTGTGAGCGTCGGACCACTTTGCCCTAAGCTCCGGACCATAGCAAGTGGTCCGATGGTCTTGACCTTTCTCTTGTCAAGCAGCAAGAGGCATCGGACCACCCTCCGGACCTCCTGGTTTTTGAGCACTGGACCTTGGACGAGTGGTCCGGTGGCTCTGTTGAGAAACGCTACCACGCGTCGGACCACTCTCCTTGGTCCGACGGGGTAGTCTGGTGGTCTGGTCCGGAGGTAGGGAGCTTGCTGGACTGTTCTTCGAGTGAGCACCGTACCAGTCTCTAGTACCACCGGACTAGTCCGGAGCAGGTAGTCCAGAGGTCGGGTGCTCTCTGCACTTCTCTGTCTTGGCCTTGGCTAGTGTCGGACCATAGCTCTGGACTACTCACCATAGTCTGGTGGCTCTGTCCCAACTGGTCCGGAGCCTCTGGTGCTGCTATTTTGCTTCCGTTCTTTTCATAGTTTGTTTCTCTGGGTTCATGGCTAGCTCCGCTGTGTTCCTAGGACATCTCCTAGAACATCCACCCTCTTGTGGGTCGTGAGCCTAGTTCGTTCTTTGGGTCATGCTTGGGACAAGGGTCAAGATCTTCCGAAAGGAATTTTTATTTGGCTCCCATTCACCCCCCCCTGCTCTGGTCGTCGTTCTCGGTCCTTCAATTGGTATCAGAGCCAGTTAAGGATCAATCCACCTAACACGGTTCTTGATCCGCGAAGGTGACATGGAGCGAGGTGATGGTAGACCTCCCTACTTCGATGGAACCAACTTTGCCTATTAGAAGGTACGCATGTTGTCTTACCTCCAAGGGCTTGACACAAAGTTTTGGGAGATATGTGAGAATGAGAACTACGTGGTTCTTGAGGCTCGGATCACCGATGCCCAGGTTACGCAGCATGCGTCAAACGCAAGAGCCCGTAGCATTCTTTTCTCTTGTCTGTCTCTTCCAGAGTTTGAGCGGGTTTCAAGTCTCACTACGGCACAGGAGATCTATCTCTTCCAGAGTTTGAGCGGGTTTCAAGTTTGGTGCGTGTCCAAGCTCCGGAAAATATCTCCCGCATTTTGAATGGACGGCTCCGCTTCCTGCCGGGAGTTGCCATCGCCTCGACGCAATCTCCAGGATTCCGCCACATGCCATCTCCGCTTCCTCGGAAGCTCCGCCTAGGTTTTGAGGCCCAAACCCAGAAAACCCGCCACCGGTAGCTTTGGGCTCAACTACCGAAACCTGAGTTTTGAGGCCCAGACTCGAAAACCGTCCACCGAAGGTTTTGAGGCCCAAACCACCAAACCACTCGACTCGAGCCACCTTGTCCTCGCTCGGTCGAACTCCGAGTCCCATGAGCCTCCGCTCGACCCGCTCGTCCCCCGTCTTGACTCGGTCGACTCGGTCTACCTCCATGTCTTCTCGCTCTCACCGGTGCCAAGGACTAGCCACCACAGCTAGTCCGCCGGCGCCCATGGTCCCTTGGTCCGAGCCCCGCTTCCACCCTTCACCGCTCTCAGTCCATCGGCACGGCAAGCCTCTACTCGACCTTCTCCACGCCATTGACCACTGTCACTAGGCATAGCACCTGCACACCACAAGCCGATAGACAAGCACACATTTCTGCTTTCGCAGAGGTTAGGGTAAGCCACTCAAACTGAAACACTCACATGTTGAATAATCACTCATCATCAAAGCTGAACATAGATGGGTACTTATTCACTATGTGTTCGCAATCTTCCCTTTGATGAGTGCATTGTCAACACAAGTGCATTTCAGATTTGAGCCCAGGGTAAAGCTCTCCAAATGACCAAAAAGCTAACAAAACCAAAATGGGGTCACTTGAGAGAAGCAAAACGATACCAGTTTAAAAAACCCTCAAACTCCTTATGACAAAGCCACTTACTGATACTAGACAAAAGCATATGGGCAACGGCTCGACGCAACCAAGCAAAACAATGCTAGCCCTCAAGAAGAGGTAGAAAACGGGCTCAACACCGCTAGCAAGTCCAAGAAACCAATCACAGCTCTCAAAGCTCAGAAAACCAATTGAAACACTAAGGGAGCTCAAAAGATGCCAATTAAATCAATTAAAGCTCAAGAAGCAATCGAAACCTGTCGACGCCAACAAGGCAAGCTAGACCCTCTAGAAGAGGCAAAGGCTCAACACATCTAGCACAAACTCCCCCTGGGAACATGCACACTCAAGATACCAAGAAAGGGTGAAACGAGCCAAGTACGTAAAAGAGATACCAATTAAGGACCAAATCGGACCAAAGCTCAAAAGGCCACAATTTCCAATTTCTCCCCCTTGACTAATGAAAGTATGAAAATGCATTGTTCTCCCCCTTGGTTGAATATGAATGAAATGCACATTTCTCCCCCTTGTTGACACATGAAGCTCATCAAAGCTCTAAACTCAAGATTTCGGCCAAAAAAGCCATGAAATGCAAAATGAGTGCAAAAAGCTTCATAGATAGAGCTAAGACAATAAATAGATGCTCTAAGTGATGTGATCCTGTGAGAATAGGAAAAGCTCTATGTGCCCAACAAAGACTCAAGTTGAGCTTAAGATCACTTTAGAAGCTATTTTAGAGAGCATTACATGTGAGAGCAAGGAATGAGTATCACCTCCTAGAGACAACTAAACATGGCAAACAAGATAGGATCTATCTCAAAGCAATCTCATGTATAGAAAGTAGAACTATCCCTAGCAAAGTTCATACAACAAGCCAATGACCCAACAGAATGAATTTTTCAAATTTCAGAGTTTTGCAGCCAAAATTTCAGTTTTAGGCACATTTAAGTTGTATGCGAGTGGTTGTAAACAAAGTGATGCCACTGCTTACCAACCGGGCGAAGTCAAAGGACTTAACACACCAGTTTTAGTCATACACGACACCGCTCAAGTTCCACCCATATGGGTAGCAGTCTCGAACACACGGTGATGTGCTCACAATGTAGACCCAACTCGATCATTCCAATTCACAAAACAGAGAGCAATTTCATTTTAGTTCAATATTAATCATGGTGCTCAATGGAAGTGAATGAAACAATGAAGAGCCACAGTTACAAGCTATATACAAAAGAGCCAAGAAGGATCTTCAAAAGCCTACACATGCTAGTGTCATTTCAGAGGTGAAATGGGGAATGAAATTCAGTTTTAAAGCTTTTCTAACACAGCCTTGCATATCAAGAGATCAAAGGGAGTCTAATCTAGGCAACACCATAGACACATAAAGCACCTCAAACAGAGCATAGATTAATTATATCGGCTATAGGTATGAAGCTTAAAATGAACTATGTTACAAGTGCAAATGAGATGCAAAATGCAATGACACCAATTAACAACTAAAAAGACACTAAAGAAAAGAAAGAAAAGACAAATAAGAACCAAAAAGAGCTATAATACACAAAACTTTCCTCCTCTAAAAAGGAAAGCAAACATCCAACTCGCCCCGAAGGCAAGAAAACACAGCTTGATCCAAAGGCTTTGTGAGAATATCCGCAAGCTGGTTTTGGGTCTTGACATGCCGTAGGTCAATGTCTCCCTTCTCGTAGTGATCACGCAAGAAGTGAAAGCGGACCTCAATGTGCTTGGTCTTAGAGTGAAGCACGGGATTTTTGGCCACACTAATTGCACTCATGTTATCACAAAGCAGAGGCACCTTAGTAAGCTCAAGACCGAAATCTTTCAAAGTGGCAATCATCCAAATCAACTGTGAGCAACAGCTAGCCGCGGCAACGTACTCAGCTTCGCACGTCGACTGTGCCACGCTAAACTTCTTGTGAGAAGACCAAGAAACCAAAGAGGACCCGAGAAACTGGCAAGTCCCAGAAGTGGACTTCCGATCAAGTCGGCAACCGGCAAAGTCGACGTCAGAATAACCGCAAAGCACAAGAGAGGAAGAGGTGGAAAACCAAAGACCAAATTAGGGAGTGAAGCGCAAGTACCTCATGATGCGTTTCACCACCTTCTTGTGCGAAGTCCGTGGGGACGCTTGAAAGCGAGCACACAGGCAGTTGGTGAACTGAATGTCCGGCCGGGTCGCCGTTAGGTACAGAAGCGACCCAATCATGCTTCGGTACTCGGTCTGGTCCACCGCCTCTCCTTCCTCGTCCGCATCCAAGGCAGTCGTAGTCGACATGGGCGTCGAGAGGGGCTTTGCCTCGCCCATGTCAAACTTCTTTAAGATGTCCTTCGTGTACTTGCCTTGGTGCACAAACTTCCCTTCCTGGGTTTGCTTGATTTGCAACCCAAGAAAGAAAGTCAACTCTCCCATCATGCTCATCTCAAATTCCCTGCTCATAAGATCTGCAAACTTGGCAACAAGAGCATGAGAAGAACCACCAAAGATGATATCATCCACGTATATTTGGACAAGGAGAGTGTTTTTGCCTTGCTGGAGGAGAAACAACGTCTTATCTACCGATCCCATTTTAAAACCCTTAGCAAGCAAAAAGGTTTTTAGCCTATCATACCATGCTCTAGATGCTTGTTTCAAACCATACAAAACTTTGTGAAGTTTAAAAACATGGTTTGGAAACTTGGGATTTTTGAAACCGGGATGTTGTTTAACATAAACTTCCTCCTCTATGTAGCCATTTAAGAAAGCACTTTTAACGTCCATTTGAAAAAGTTTAAAACCCTTAGAAGCCACAAAAGCTAGAAGGATTCTAATGCCTTCTAAACGAGCTACAGGAGCAAAGGTGTCCTCATAGTCTATTCCCTCCTTTTGACAAAAGCCTTGAGCTACCAACCCAGCCTTGTGGCGCACTACCACCCCATCTTCGCTTTGTTTATTTTTGAAAACGCATTTGGTACCTATGGGGTGGCAGCTAAGTGGTGGAGGAACTAAGACCCAAACGCGGTTTCGCTCAAACTTTTCTAACTCCTCATGCATAGCATTAACCCAATCCGGATCCATCAAAGTGTGTCCAACATCTCGGAGCTCAAAAGACGCGACAAAAGCCGAATGAGCAAAGTGAGAGATATAAGACCTGGACCACGTGACTCGACAGTCAATATCGTTGATGATGTTCTCTGACCGGTGCTGCCGCTGGATGTGCCGGGGAGCCTGTCTGGACGAAGTGGCCTCCCCCTCGATAGCAGCTAGAGCTCCCTCAGGTGCAACGGGCACCAACTAAGGAAGCTGCTCGAATGGCCCCCATGTACAGGAAGTAGTCGGATCAGGACCGTGAGCCAAAGTAGACGTCGCAGGGTCGACGGGGGCAGCCAGTGGAGTTGGCTCGGGATCACCCCAATCGGCGTCGTCCTACTCCTCCTCCACAAAGATGCTAGTGTTCACCTCATCATCACCTACAAGCTCAAAAGGAGTGGAAACACAGGGCATAGTCTCATCAAAGGTAATCTCACAAGTATCCATCACTCGGTTAGTCTCAAGGTTAAGTGCACGATAAGCACGAGAGTGAGTAGAATAACCAAGAAAGATACCGTCAGAAGACCGTGATTCAAATTTATACAACTTACCGTCCTTTTTTAGGATGAAGCACCTGCACCGAAACACCCGTAGGTGACTTACCTTGGGTGGTCTTCCAAATCGCAACTCATAAGAAGTCTTCTTCTTGAAATCTCGGAGGAAAATGCGATTGGAAACATAGCAAGAAGAACTGAGTGTTTCGGCCCAATACCGCCTGGGAGTCCTATGCTCATCGAGCATCGTCCTGGCCATCTCAACAAGGGTCTGATTCTTGCGCTCAACAACAGCGTTCTACTTGGGAGTGTGAGGTGAGGAAAACTGGTGATCGAGACCCAAAGAAGAGCAAAGAGTTGCAAAGTGAGCATTCTTGAATTATGTGCCATTGTCACTGTGGATAGCTCTCATGGCATTCTTAGGTAGCTCATTTTGCAATCTCAAAATCAGATCTCGAACAAGCGGAAAAGCCTCATCCTTACTCTCCAAAAAGAACACCAAAGAGTACCTCGAGTAGTCATCAATGACTACAACAACATACCACTTCCCTCCTTCCGACCTAACCCGAGTTGGACCAACTGTGTCCATGTGTAAGAGCTCGCCGGGTCGAGTGGTCATGATCTCAGTCATAGGAGGATGGGAAGCAGCAACCATCTTGCCATGCCTGCAAGGATGGCAAACGAAGTCCTTCTCAAACTTTAGCTTTGGCAATCCTTGGATAAGGTCCATTGAGCTAAGCTTCGCAAGCAAGTCAAAACTCAAATGTCCCAATCTCCTATGCCACTTCCAAAGCTTGGAGGAAGAACCGGCAAGAAGACAACAAGAAGGTCTGCAAGAGATAGAAAAATCCGCACGAAAAACCTTCCCGAAGGGCAAAATCCAGCAAACAAGATCACCCCGAGAGTCCAAAATCCGAGAGAGGTTTGGCTTAAAGCTCACCTCAAAACCGTCTTCAAGGAGTTGCGAAACCGATAGAAGGTTAAAATGCAAATTTGCAACCAAAGCAATATCCTTGAGGACAAAAGACGAATTGACTCGGATGGACCCCCGGGAGACAACCTTACCTTTACTCTTGTCCCCAAATGTGATATACTCGGTGTGGCGCACGAGGTCGAGGCTGGAGAACCACTTGGCACTTCCGATCGTATGGCGTGAACATCCGGAATCCATAAGCCAAGTCTCCTCCAGTCCTCCTTCCTACATCAATAAAAAGACATAGGGTGAGCAAACGGACCAACACTGGGGTTAGTAAACTGTGAAGGATACCAGTGTTGTCCCACTTGCCCAAAGAATGGGTTAGGAGAAAAACCAAACATCTCCTGCCCCATGGAGGGATAGCGATCACCACGATAGGGAAAACGTGGTCCGCTAAAGAAGGGTGGAGTAAAGCCACCGCCACGAGGCCCGTAGTCGTATGGTTCATGACCGGTACCCCGCCGGGCATGACCACCGCGTGGTCTCGCCTCCTGAGGCCTAGCACCTTGAGGCATTGTACCTCTAGGACTAGTAGTGCGCCTCCGAACTTCCGGTCCACGTGCCCCAACTGGTGGGTGGTACATGTCCCGGTTGTTCAACTCAAACTGCCTTCGATCATCTCTCTTCCTCCTATATAAAGACTCAACCAAATGTCCATCCCTCTCACAATACTCACAACGGTACCTCACCGCACTCTTGGTAGGCACTCTCTTGTTGGGTTAGGTGGCTCTAGCTTTCTTAGGAAGGGGATCACTAGAGATGTCTGTATTGTGTCAAGTGGGTTGCGAAGGTGGTTCAGTTTGGCAACCCACACTTGCTTCTATGGAGTGGTTTTGGGTGGCTCTTCAAACACACCATCTCTCACAGGAAACTCAGAGGGGTTGGTAGGCTTTGGTGGAGTGATCTTGGTAAGCTTGGTAGGTGTGGTGGGTTTCTCATTCTCGCTCAAACCACTGCACTCCCCGATCTTACCGAACATGCTATCGTCCTTCCCACCTATAGCAAAGCCTACTCTCGTGATGCCAGGCTTTTTGCATTGGCTGAGCATCATCCCGAACTGTGGCTCTCGGCAAGACACCGAGCTCAAGATGGACCGAAGGTATGTGTTTTCTTCCTCAGTATGCATCTTCTCGTGTCTGCACGACGCGATCTCAAGCTCCAAAGCCTCAAAGCGATCCGACTCTCTAGTGCTATCTGAGCTGACCTTCTCTAGCACAGCAATCCTAGCATCACTTTGTGTCAGCTCAGAATGCAAGCCTAAGCAAGACTTGCATGCACCAAGTAAGCTAGGCCCAGCCTTCAGCTCACTGACCTCCTCAAGTAGAGTGTCATACTTGTCCTGGAGAGTGACAAGACTAGACATGTGGATGGCACAAGCATCACACTCTACCTCCTTGGTAACCACCACTGACGCCTTAGCAAACTCTAACTCATGCAGCGTGCTAAGATACTTAGCCTTGAAATCGTTCCTCTCGCACGCGGCACGCTTGAGCAAAGCATCCTAACTCATCAAGGTGTCGTTTAGAGACTCAATCTCGAGAGAGAGGGACTCGACAGTGGGAGGTACCTCGGGTGTGTCGGAGTCGTAGTCGTAGTCGGGGCCTTCCTTGCGCTTGCCGACCTTGCCTTCTTCAATCGCTATGGTGCAAAAGCCACTGTGCTTGGCGTCGGCGTAGAAGCATAGGCCGTTTAGCTTGTCCTCAACCTTTTCCTTGGACTCATCATCGCTCAAAGAAGCACCTCCGTTGGAGGAGGCATCGAAGTCGCTGAGGGAGGCGAGGAAGGCTCGGTCTTGGCCTTCACCTTGTCGATCACCTTCTTGGAGGACCTTCGGTGGTAGCCACCCTTAGACTTGTGCTTGTCCTCGAAGTGGTGCTCACGCTTGTCCTTGCGCTTGGTGAAGTCGCCCGCAGCTTTCATGGGGCAGTTTGCGATGAAGTGATCCTCATCACCGCAACAGTAGCATGCCTTGGCTGAGCCACCACGCCGATGGTTCAAACGGTTGTTGTGAAACTGTGAGAACTTGGTGATGACCAAAGCCAGCTCATCATCTCCAAGAGCCTCCACTTGATCCTCTATCACATAAATCAAAGACAAAGCGAACAAAGAGTGTGAAGGGTCAGAGGAGGAAGAAGACGTACCATTGGGGCCAGAAACCAACGCCATAGATGGTTTCGATGGGTTTTCAAGCTTGGTCCGGGTTTGGTAGTCAATCTCCGAGGACTTGAGCTTGCTGAACAGCTCGTCCACGGTCAGGGCATCATAGCCCGGTGACTCCTGAATGGCAGCCACCTTCATCTCCCACACCTTTCGATCAAGAGCATGCAAAAGCTTGATAGCTATCTCATGATCATCATAAGGCAAGTTGGCTCGATTAGCACGCATCTTGTTGACGATAGATTGGAAGCGAGTGAACATCACGTCAATAGATTCGCCGGCCAACTGAGCAAAATTCCCGTACTCTCTATGGTACGTGTCAAAGAGTCTAGACTTGATCTGAGGGTTGCCCTCATGATATCTCAAGAGTGTTTGCCAGATCTCCCATGCCGTAGTGAGACTCGAAACCTGCTCAAACTCTGGAAGAGACAGACAAGAGAAGAGAATGCTACAGGCTCTTGCATTAGATGCATGCTGTGTAACCTGGGCATCAGTGATCCGAGCCTCAAGTACCACGTAGTTCTCATTCTCACAAATCTCCCAAAACTTTGTATCAAGCCTTTGGAGGTAATCGGACATGCGCACCTTCCAATAGGCAAAGTTGGTTCCATCGAATTAAGGAGGTTTACCAGCACCTCGCTCCATGTCGCCTTCGCGGATCAAGAACCGTGTAAGGTGGATTGATCCTTAACCGGCTTTGATACCAATTGAAGGACCGAGAACGGCAACCAGAGGGGGGGTGAATGGGAGCCTCAAATTTCTCTCAAAATATTCGGGACACTCTTCCCAAAAACCAAACCCCGAGCAACGCGAGCGGGGATTCAGACGAAAACGGAGAAATGAAAGATCACCGGCAGTGAAGGAAAATCCACCGGAAACCCCCAAGATAGAGTTCTCAACCCCTATGAGAAAGAGGCAAAAACCCCAAGCCAAACAGCCCAAAATACAGGCGACGGACGCTGGACAACATGGCGACGGACGCTAGGCATCGGACGCTGAGAGATCGTCCGTCGGCCTTCCAGAAAGCCTCGGAGAGGAGAAACAGAAGGCAGGGCGTCGGACGCTGGGCGACGGACGCTTGGGTGAGCGCCCGTTGGCGTCGGTCGCTGCGCGACGGACACTTAGGGGAGCGTCCGTCAGGCTTCCAGTGAACGCTGAAAATCTAGACAGACTAGCAAAGCAACGGATGCAAGGCGACGGACGATGGACAGCGTTTGGCGCCAAACTCACACACACGCGGACGAACGCGACGGACGCCGACGTCAGAACGTCCTTGTGTCTGACGCCTCGACGGACCGTCCGACGCCAAAACACAGAGCGTCCGGCGCCCTCGAATAGAGCATAGAAACGTAGAAAAAGTTTTCTCTCCTCCAAATCTTCCCAAAACTCAAACAAATGAACTCCAACTGCAACCAGATTTTGTAGCCATGATCCTTGTGCAGCTGGGGAGCTATACCGAAGAAATTATCGCTCAATTTGCAGAGGATAAACGGGAACACTCGGATTTGGGGGAGAAAAGGCAAAACGAAGAACGCCGCAAAGAAAACGCCCGATCTGTGTGCTCGTGAGGTTTTAGGAAAATTCCTTCAGTGCAAAGTTGCTCCTCACGAGTACCAAGAACTTGGTTCAAACGGATTTGCTAGAGCTACTCCCTACGAAGAGAAATCATCTCGGGAAAATAAGGAGCAAAAGAAAAACACGAAGAACACAAGCAAAACGCGGACACAATCATGAAATCGAAGCCACCATGGCTTACGAAGGTTACGGCCTCCGATTCCTCGCGAGAAACTCAAGTTCTTACCAATGTTGGTGGAAGCAACCTAGGGATCTCATGAACTAGAGAGAGAGAGTTGGGGCAAATGATTAGGGTTCAAGAGATGGGATGAGGGATACCCCTTCACCCCCTACTTATCAGGCTTTGGCTATTTCCCAAACACCCCCCTAGATACATTGAGTGAACTACCTAGCCTAAGCATTGCAGTCCAAGCTCCGGAAAATATCTCCTGCATTTTGAATGGACGGCCCTGCTTCTTGCCTGGAGTTGCCGTCGCCTCGACGCAACCTCCAGGATTCCGCCACGTGCCATCCCCGCTTCCTCGGAACCTTCGCCTAGGTTTTGAGGCCCAAACCCAGGACACCCGCCACCGGTAGCTTTGGGCTCTACTACCGAACCCTGAGTTTTGCGGCCCAAACTCGGAAACCGACACGGATTGTTTTGAGGCCCAAACCACCAAACCGCTCAACTCAAGCCACCTTGTCCTCACCCGGTCGAACTCCGAGTCCCCTAAGCCTCTGCTCGACTCGTGTGTCCACCGTATTGACTCGGTCAACTCGGTCTACCTCCATTTCTTCTCGCACTCGCCAGTGCCAAGTACTAGCCACCACAGTTAGTCCGCCGGCACCCATGGTCCCTCAGTCTGAGCCCCGCTTCCGCCCATCACCGCTCTTAGTCCATCGGCACGGAAAGCCTCTACTCGACCTTCTCCACGCCATTGACCACTGTCACTAGGCATAGCACCTGCACACCACAAGCCGATAGACAAGCACACATTTCTGCTTTCGCAGAGGTTAGGGTAAGCCACTCAAACTGAAACACTCACGTGTTGGACGATCACTCATCATCAAAGCTGAACATACATGGGTACTTATCCACCAAGTGTTCACATATATCAAGAGTGTTTGCCAGATCTCCCGTGTCGTAGTGAGACTCAAAATCCGCTCAAACTCTGGAAGAGACAGACAAGAGAAGAGAATGATACGAGCTCTTGCGTTTGACGCATGCTGTGAAATCTAGACCTCGGTGATCCGAGCCTCAAGAACCACGTAGTTCTCATTCTCACAAATCTCCCAAAACTTTGTGTCAAGCCCTTGGAGGTAAGCCGACATGCGCACCATCCAATAGGCAAAGTTGGTTCCACCAAAGTAGGGAGGTTTACTAGCACCTCGCTCCATGTCGCCTTCGCGGGTGGCTACCACCGAAGGTCCTCCAAGAAGGTGATCGACAAGGTGAAGGCCAAGCACCAAGCCTTCCTCGCCTCCCTTAGCGACATCGATGCCTCCTCCGATGGAGGTGCTTCTTCGAGCGATGATAAGTCCAAGGGAAAGGTTGAGGACAAGCTAAACGGCCTATGCTTCTACGCCGACGCCAAGCACGGTGGCTTTTGCACCATGGCGATTGAAGAAGGCAAGGTCGGCAAGTGCAAGGAAGGCCCCGACTACGACTATGACTACGACTCCGACACACCCGAGGTACCACCCACTGTCGAGTCCCTCTCTCTCTCTCGATATTAAGTCTCTGAACGACACCTTGATGACTCAGGATGCTTTGCTCAAACGTGCCGCGTGTGAGAGGAACGATTTCAAGGCTAAGTATCTTAGCACGCTGCATGAGTTAGAGCTTGCTAAGGCATCAGTGGTGGTTACCGAGGAGGTAGAGTGTGATGCGTGTGCCATCCACATGTCCAGTCTTGTCACTCTCCAGGACAAGTATGGCACTCTACTTGAGGAGGTCAGTGAGCTGAAGGCTGGGCCTACCTTACTTGGTGTGTGCAAGTCTTGCTTAGGCTTGCGTTCTGAGCTGGCACAGAGAGATGCTAGGATTGTTGTGCTAGAGAAGGTCAGCTCAGATAGCACTAGAGAGTCGGATCGCTTTGAGGCTTTGGAGCTTGAGATCGCGTCGTGCAGACATGACTAGAAGCGTACCGAGGAAGAAAACACATACCTTCGGTCCATCTTGAGCTGGGTGTCTTGCCGAGAGCCGTAGTTGGGGATGATGCTTAGCCAATGCAAAAGGGTTGGCAGCACGGGAGTAGGCTTTGCTTTAGGTGGGAAGGACGATAGCTTGTTCGGTAAGATCGGTGAGTGCAGTGGTTTGAGCGAGAATGAGAAACCCACCACAACTCCCAAGCTTACCAAGATAACTCCACCTAAGCCTACCAACCCCTCTGAATTTCCTGTGAGAGATGGTGTGTTTGAAGAGCCACCCAAAACCACTCCACAGAAGCAAGTGTGGATTGCAAAACTGAAGCATCTTCGCAACCCACTTGACAGACTGCCAGACATCTCTAGTGATCCCCTTCCTAAGAAAGCTAGAGCCACCCAACCCAACAAGAGAGTGCCTACCAAGAGTCTGGTGAGGTACCATTGTGAGTATTGTGAGCGGGATGGGCACTTGGCTGAGTTTTTCTTTAGGAGGAAGAGAGATGATCGGAGGCAGTTTGAGTTGAACAACTGGGACATGTACCACCCACGAGTTGGTGTGCGTGAACTGGAAGTTCAGAGGCGCACTACTAGGCCTAGAGATACAATGCCTCAAGGTACTAGGCCTTAGGAAGCGAGACCACCTGGTGGTCGTGCCCGGCGGGGTACTGGTCGCGACCCATACGACTACGGGCCTCGTGGCGGTGGCTTTACTCCACCCTTCTCTAGCGGACCACGTTTTCCCTATCGTGGTGATCGCTATCCCTCCGTGGGGCAGGAGATGTTTGGTTTTTCTCCTAACCCATTCTTTGGGCAAGTGGGACAACACTGGTATCCTTCATAGTTTACTAACCCAAGTGTTGGTCCGTTTGCTCACCCTATGTCTTTTTATTGATGTAGGAAGGAGGACTGGAGGAGACTTGGCTTGTGGATTCCGGATGCTCCACGCCATATGACCAGAAGTGCTAAGTGGTTCTCCAGCCTCGACCCCATGCACCACATCAAGTATATCACATTCGGGGACAAGAGTAAAGGTAAGGTTGTCTCCCGAGGGTCCATCCGAGTGAACTCTTCTTTTGTCCTCAAGGATGTTGCTTTGGTTGCGAATTTGCATTTTAACCTTCTTTCGGTTTCGCAACTCCTTGATGACGGTTTTGGAGTGAGTTTCAAGACTAATCTCTCTCGGATTTTGGACTCTCGGGGTGAGCTTGTTTGCTTGATTTTACCCTTCGGGAAGATTTTTCGTGCGGATTTTTCTACCTCTTCCGGACCTTCTCGTTGTCTTTTTGTCGGTTCTTCTTCCGAGCTTTGGAAGTGGCATAGGAGATTGGGACATTTGAGTTTTGACTTGCTTGCAAGGCTTAGCTCAATGGACCTTATCCAAGGATTGCCAAAGCTAAAGTTCGAGAAGGATTTGGTTGCTGCTTCCGATCCTCCTGTGACTGAGATCATGACCACTCGACCCGGCGAGCTCTTACACATGGACACAGCTGGTCCTGCTCGGGTCAGGTCGGAAGGAGGGAAGTGGTATGTTGTTGTAGTCGTTGATGACTACTCGAGGTACTCTTGGGTGTTCTTTTTGGAGAGTTGGAGAGTAAGGATGAGGCTTTCCCACTTGTTCGACATCTGATCTTGAGATTGCAAAATGAGCTACCTAAGAATGCCATGAGAGCTATCCGCAGTGACAATGGCACAGAATTCAAGAATGTTCAATTTGCACCTCTTTGCTCTTCTTTAGGTCTCGATCACCAATTTTCCTCACCTCACACTCCCCAGCAGAACGGTGTTGTTGAGCGCAAGAATCGAACCCTTATTGAGATGGCTAGGACAATGCTCCATGAGCATAGGACTCCTAGGCGGTATTAGGCCGAAGCACTCAGTTCTGCATGCTATGTTTCCAATCGCATTTTCCTCCGAGCTTTCAAGAAGAAGACTTCTTATGAGTTGCGATTTGGGAGACCACCCAAGGTAAGTCACCTACGGGTGTTTGGGTGCATGTGCTTCATCCTCAAAAAGGGCGGTAAGTTGGATAAATTTGAATCACGGTCTTCTGACAGTATTTTTCTTGGTTATTCTACTCACTCTCTGCTTATCATGCACTTAACCTTGAGACTAACCGAGTGATGGAGATGTGTGAGATTACCTTCGATGAGACTATGCCCTGTATTTCCACTGCTTTTGAGCTTGCAGGTGATGATGAGGTGAACACTAGCATCTTTGTGGAGGAGCAGGATGATGCCGATTGGGGTGATCCCGAGCCAACTCCACTGGCTGTCCCTTCGACCCTGCGACGTCTACTTCGGCTCACGGTCCCGACCCGACTACTTCCTCTACATGGGGGCCGTTCGAGTAGCTTCCTCAATCCGTGCCCGTTGCACCTGAGGGAGCTCCAGCTACTGTCGAGGGGGAGGCTCCTCAATTCGTCCACGCAGGCTCCCTGCCACATCCAGCGGTAGCACCCGCCGGAGAACATCATCAGCGACATTGACCATCGAGTCACGCGGTCCAGGTCCTATATCTCTCACTTTGCTCATTCGGCTTTTGTCGCTTCTTTTGAGCCCCGAGATGTTGGACACGCTTTCATGGATCCAGATTGGGTTAATGCCATGCATGAGGAGTTCGAAAACTTTGAGCGAAACTGCATTTGGGTCTTAATTCCTCCACCACCTAGTTGCCACCCCATAGGTACCAAATGGGTTTTCAAAAATAAACAAAGTGAAGATGAGGTGGTAGTGCGCAACAAGGCTAGGTTGGTAGCTCAATGCTTTTGTCAAAAGGAAGGAATAGACTATGAGGAAACCTTTGCTCCCGTAGCTCGTTTAGAAGCCATTAGAATCCTTCTAGCTTTTGCAGCTTCTAAGGGTTTTAAACTTTTTCAAATGGACGTTAAAAGTGCTTTCTTAAACGACTACATAGAGGAGGAAGTTTATGTTAAACAACCTCCCGGTTTTGAAAATCCCAAGTTTCCAAACCATGTTTTTAAACTTCACAAAGCTTTGTATGGTTTGAAACAAGCACCTAGAACATGGTATGATAGGCTAAAAACCTTTTTGCTTGCTAAGGGATTTAAAATGGGATCGGTAGATAAGACATTGTTTCTCCTCAAGCAAGGCAAAGACGCTCTCCTTGTCCAAATATACATGGATGATATCATCTTTGGTGGTTCTTCTCATGCTCTTGTTGCCAAGTTTTCAGATCTTATGAGCAGAAAATTTGAGATGAGCATGATGGGAGAGTTGACTTTCTTTCTTGGGTTGCAAATCAAGCAAACCCGAGAAGGGACGTTTGTGCACCAAGGCAAGCACACGAAGGACATCTTGAAGAAGTTTGACATGGGTGAGGCAAAGCCTCTTTCGATGCCCATGTCGACTACAACTGCCTTGGATGCTGACGACGAAGGAGAGGCGGTGGACCAGACCGAGTACCGAAGCATGATCGGGTCGCTTCTGTACCTGACGGCGACCCGACCGGACATTCAGTTCGTCGTCTGCCTATGTGCTCGCTTTCAGGTGTCCCCACGGACTTCGCACAAGCAGGCGGTGAAATGCATCATGAGGTATTTACGCTTCACTCCTGAATTTGGACTTTCGTTCTCCACCTCTTCCTCTCTTGTGCTTTGCGGTTATTCTGACGCCGACTTTGCCAGTTGCCAACTTGATCGGAAGTCCACTTCTCGGACTTGTCAGTTTCATGGGTCTTCTTTGGTTTCTTGGTCTTCTCGCAAGCAGTCTAGCGTGGCACAGTCAACGTGTGAAGCTGAGTACATTGTCGCGGCTAGCTTTTGCTCGCAGTTGATTTGGATGATTGCCACTTTGAAAGATTTCGGTCTTGAGCTCACTAAGGTGCCTCTACTTTGCGATAGCACGAGTGCAATTAGTGTGGCCAAAAATCCTATGCTTTATTCAAAGTCCAAGCACATTGAGGTCCGCTTTCATTTCTTGCGAGATCATTACGAGAAGGGCGACATTGACCTCCGGCATGTCGAGACCCACAACCAGCTTGCGGATATTCTAACAAAGCCGTTGGATCAAGTTGCGTTTTCTCGCCTTCGGGGCGAGTTGGGTGTTTGCTTTCCTTTTTAGAGGAGGAAAGTTTTGTGCTTCATAGTTCTTTTTGGTTCTTTTTGGTTCTTTTTATCTTTTCTTTGTCCTTCTTCTAAATTGGTGTCTTGTTAGTGTTAGTTGGTGTCAATGCATTGTGCATCTCATTTGCATTTGTGACATAGTTCATTTTAAGCTTCATACTTATAGCCAATATAATGAATCTATGCTCTGTTTGAGGTGCTTTATGTGTCTATGGTGTTTCCTAACTTAGACTCTTTTGGATCTATATGATATGCCATAGAGCTAAGTTAGAAAAGCTTTAAAACTAAATTTAAATTCCCCATGTCACCTCTGAAATGGTACTAGAATGTGTAGGCTTTTGAAGATCCTTCTTGGCTGTCTTGTATATAGCTTGTAACTATGGCTCTTCATCGTTTCATTCACTACCTTTGAGCACCATGATTAATATCTAAAATGAAATTGCTCTCTATTTTGTGAATTGGAAAGATCGGGTTGGGTCTGCATTGTGAGCACTTCACCGTTTGTTCGAGACTGCGTCCCATATGGGTTGATACTTGAGCGGTGTCGTGTGACCAAAACCGGTGTGTCAAGTCCTTTGACTTCGCCCGGTTGGAAAGCAGTGGCATCACCTTGCTTACAACCACTCGCATACAACTTGTAATGTGCCTAAAACTGAAATTGGCTGCAAAACTCTGAAATTTGGAAAATTCATTCAGTTGGGTCATTGGCTTGTTGTATGAACTTTGCTATGGATAGTTCTACTTGCTATACATGAGATTGCTTTGAGATAGATCATATCTTGTTTGCCATGTTTAGTTGTCTCTAGGAGGTGATACCCTTTCTCTGCTCTCACATGATATGCTCTCTAAAATAGCTTCTAAAGTGATCTTAAGCTCAACTTGAGTCTTTGTTGGGCACGTACAGCTTTTCCTATTCTCACAGGATCACATCACTTAGAGCATCCATTCATTGTCTTAGCTCTAAGTATGAAGCTTCTACACTCATTTTGCATTTCATGGCATTTGTAGCCGGATCTTGAGTTGTTGATGTTTGATGAGCTACTTGTGTCAACAAGGGGGAGAGATGTGCATTTCATTCCATTTTCATCCATCTACTTCCAAGGGGGAGAAAGAGTGCATCTCATTGGTTTCTTTGGTTTAAAGCTTCTTTGGTCAAGGGGGAGTTTGTGTGCTTCTTTTGCCCTAAGGAGCTCATTTGGTATCTTAAGTGTGCTTTTGTCCAGGGGAGCTTTTGTTAGATGTGTTGAGCTTTTGCCTCTTCTGGAGGGTCTAGCTTGCTTTGTTGGCTTCGACAGGTTTCGAGTGCTTCTTGAGCGTTAAGTGTTTTAATTGGTATATTTGGAGTTCCCTTGGTGTTTCAATTGGCATTCTGAGCTTCGAGAACTGTGATTGGTATCTTGGACTTGCTAGCGGTGTTGAGCCCATTTTTGTGCCTCTTCTTGAGGGCTAGCTTTGTTTTGCTTGGTTGCGTCGAGCCGTTGCCCATGTCTTTGGGAACCAAGTTTTTGGACTCGTTTTGCTTCTCTCAAGTGACCCCGTTTTGGCTTTCTTAGCTTTTTGGTCATTTGGAGAGCTTTACCTTGTGGCTCAAATCTGAAATGCACTTGTGTTGATAATGCACTCATCAAGGGGGAGATTGCGAACACATGGTGGATAAGTACCCATGTATGTTCAGCTTTATGATGAGTGATCGTCCAACACGTGAGTGTTTCAGTTTGAGTGGCTTACCCTAACCCCTTGCGAAAGCAAGTATGTGCATGTCTATCGGCTTGTGGTGTGCAGGTGCTATGCCTAGTGACAGTGGTCAATGGCGTGGAGAAGGTCGAGTAGAGGCTTGTTGTGCCGATGGACTGAGAGCGGTGAAGGGCAGAAGCAAGGCTCGGACTGAGGGACCATGGGCGCCGGAGGAGTAGCTGTGGTGGCTAGTACTTGGCACCGGCGAGTGCGAGAAGACATGGAGGTAGACCGAGTCGACCGAGTCAATACGGTGGACACACGAGTCGAGCGGAGGCTTAGGGGACTCGGAGTTCGACCGGGTGAGGACAAGGTGGCTTGAGTTGAGCGGTTTGGTGGTTTGGGCCTCAAAACCTTCTGAGGAGGGTTTCCGAGTTTGGGCCTCAAAACTCGGGGTTCGGTAGTTGAACCCAAAGCTACTGGTGGCGGGTTTCCTGGGTTTGGGCCTCAAAACCTAGGCGGAGCTTCCGAGGAAGCGGGGATGGCACGTGGCGGAATCCTGGAGGTTGCGTCGAGGCGATGGCAACTCCCGGCAGGAAGAGGGGTTGTCCATTCAAACGAGTGGCTGAGAGTTACCGACTTGGATTACAATGTCTTAGGGCTAGGTAATTCGGTCTTGTATCTAGAGGGTCTTTGGGAAATAGCCAAAGCCTCGTTAAATAGAGGATGAAGGGGTATCATCATCCTCATCTCTTGCATTACTCTCTCTCCCACCTATTCCTAGGTTTTCCCTTCCCTAGCTTCTTCTTGCTGGAGATCCACCGTGTCACCGGTGTAAGAATTTGTGATTGTTGCGAGGAATCGGAGGCTATAACCTCCGTAAGCCATGGTGGCTTCGATTTGTTGATCGTGTCCCCGTTTTTCTTGTGTTCTTCCCGTTTTGCTTTTGCTTTCTTTTTTCCCGAGATGATTTCTCTTTGTGGGGAGTAGCTCTTGCAAATCCGTTTGAACCAAGTTGTGCGTAATCATGAGGAGCTTCTTTGCACCGAAGGAATTCTCCTCAAACCTCACGACTGCGTAGATCGGGCGATTTCTTTGTGGTGTTCTTCGTTTTCCTCCTCCCCCCAAATCCAAGTGTTCTCGTTTATTATCCTCTCCAAATTGAGCGATGATTTCTTCGGGATAGCTCCCAAGCTGCACTAGAATCATGCCTACAAAGTTTGGTTGCAGTTGGTGATCTTTTGGTTGAGTTTTGAGAAGATTCGACGGAGTGGAAACGATTTTCGCGAGGAACAGTTTTTCTCCTGTGAGCGTCGGACCACTTTGCCCTAAGCTCCGGACCATAGCAAGTGGTCCAGTGGTCTTGACCTTTCCCGTGTTAAGCAGCAAGAGGCGTCGGACCACCCTCCGGACCTCCCGGTTTTTGAGCACCGGACCTTTGACGAGTGGTCCGGTGGCTCTGCTGAGAAACGCTACCACGCGTCGAACCACTCTCCTTGGTCCGACGGGGTAGTCCAGTGGTCTGGTCCGGAGGTAGGGAGCTTGCTGGACTGTTCTCCGAGTGAGCACCGGACCAGTCTCCAGTACCACCGGACTAGTCCGGAGCAGGTAGTCCGGAGGTCGGGTGCTCTCTGCACTTCTCTGTCTTGGCCTTGGCCAGCGTCGGACCATAGCTCCGGACTACTCACCATAGTCCGGTGGCTCTGTCCCAACTGGTCCGGAGCCTCTGGTGCTGCTGTTTTGCTTCCGTTCTTTTCACAGTTTGTTTCTATGGGTTCGTGGCTAGCTCCGCTGTGTTCCTAAGACATCTCCTAGAACATCCACCCTCTTGTGGGTCGTGAGCCTAGTTCATGCTTTAGGTCGTGCTTGGGACAAGGGTCAAGATCTTCCGAAAGGAATTTTTATTTGGCTCTCATTCACCCCACCCCCCTCTGGTCGCCGTTCTCGGTCCTTCAGCAATTGAGGGATGGCACCTTCGTGTCTCAAGAGAAGTACACTCATGATGTATGTTGGTATTTCTGATGACTATTGGATAGATCCGCAAGCGCACAGATGATACCGATGTAGCACTTGACCGGGAGTGTTCCAGATATCGTATTTTCCACATGGAACGATAGTGATCTAACTAGGATTAAAGATAATAACTGAGTTGAGAGGTTCAAGATAGCACAGATGTCTAACAAGAGATAACTGGTTATACTAGCCTTATCGGTCCTTCTTTTGCTGGAGACGACGAGATAGATCAGAAAAAGAGCAAAACTCTAACCGGACCGCGCCATCAAGTTGTATTGAAGTCTTACCTTTTAAGAACTTATCTTACACACGTGGTGGAATACAAAAACTAAATAGAGCTATCACTTTCTACTAGCATCCACAAACAATCCATGCGATCACTACAAGAAATCTGGGCTTCTGTGACAATCAAAATATGACGATTAAAGCCTATTTCCTGTCAAAATATGACGATTAAAGCCTATTTCCTGTCATTGACTGTCTGTAGTGATGAACTGGCTGTCGTCATAGTTGTCATTGATACAATGACAAGAGTAAACTCGTCATAACATATTGAATAGAATAGTGCCACATGTATGCCTTTTTTCATTTAGAATCAATCCAATTGGCCAAAATATTTTTTGTCCAGCTACAAATTGGCATTTTTTTTCATTGTGACCTATCATTAACATTACAATCTAGGCCTATATTGTAGGCCAGCCCAATTAAAACAATAATCCCAAATTACAAATCACATAAGTAATTGCATATTTATAATAACCAGCTCATACAAATACAAGTTCCAGCCATGCATCATACAAGAAATGCATTGGTCCGGCCTGTTTTCATACAAAAGCATAAGAAAAAACATGAATACAAAATGATTTTAATACAAGTTCCACACACTAGCAGCCAGCAGCAAGTTCGAGTCAATTGTAGTACCAGCAGCCATGTTCCAACTGATGATGACAAGGAAATAAGAACCAAAAAATTGGATCAATAACCATGAAAAGACAACAATAGAATTTATAAATTATTTACATGCCATGAAACTATTAAAAGTATCAGCTGGTCTTGCATATTTGCATAACAGTAAGAAAGTTGAAACAATAACTCATTGGTTGACTTACAAGGTAGATATTAAGGTAATCCAGCTATAATCCTTGAGTGTCTTCTGAAGTGCTGACTGAACATATGAGGAACACCGAACACCAACTCTAACCCAAGAGGAGTCAAATATTGATAGAAGAGGAACAACCTTCAGAGTTACCGTTTGAGCTACCTTTGAGATTTAGAATTAAACAGTAATGACAAGGGAAGGATCTGAGATGCAAACCTTTCATAGCAGGCTAGCAGCACCTTCCAAAACAACCACAAACGTCCACAGCCCCAACAAATATTAACTGCTGTTGACACCAAATTGCAAGGTTTGTTACAGCATCAGACATGGGTTCACTGCTATTGGCTAGCAGATAAAAAGGTAGAGAAATGAAACATTAATTAAATGTTCTACTCTATGCATGCATACAAGTATAAAATGTTGTCCAAAAGGAGAACGTGAGAAGCAACCAAATTGTAACAGAGCATCTAATTTCAAGGATAAAAATAAACGTTCATGTAAATTTCAGTATGTGAAAAATGCATATCTCGGCACAAAGTTTAGTTTCTTAGAAAAAAAAAAAAACCTGCTGTAGGTTTGACGTGCTATCCAAACAACAAACTTCTACAACTAATGGTCATGTACCACGTGTACATTACTGAATACATTGGATAATCTGATAAACCAAATTTATTCACCTCCGAAAGCTAACTACAGTGTTGCAACTAATTAACCAGATATTATTAGCTTGCTGTTATAGAGAGGGAGCTAGTGCCCAGCAAATGCCAATTTAATAGTTTTTTCGGTACATATTTAACAGGTTTTTCTGTACATATTTAACAGGAGGACATCGTGTGCAAGGAATTTCAGTTATAACACTAAACTGATAGTTTATAATCTAAAGAGTCCCAAAAAATGTTAAAATTACTCCTTCCAAAACTGAATAAGGCAGTAATTTTAAACCAGTTGGTAGATAAAGGTACCAATACAACGTGTGCAAGTAAAGATATATTAGACCAGGCATGGATCTATCATATGCATCCAAATTAAAAGCCAAGAAAGAATACAAAGAGCTTACCACAGTTGCTCTGTGGACGCATGCTGTAGCCAGAAAAAAGTGGCACGCCCCGCATGCCACAGCTGCAAGGGGAAGTCTCCGCACGCAAGAGCTTGAAGAGGGCACCCCTAGGAAATCTCCTCAGACGCAGCAGCCGACTGACACTGCACACATTGCCGAAATCCCCAAATTTAGTTTTAAATCCCTAACCGATATACCAAGTTCAGTTCCAAATCTCCAACCCTAAATAAGATAAGTTAGTTTCACCTATCGTCAGACGCCGACAAACCGCTCTCAGCTCGTCAGACGCCGAAAAACCGCTCTCAGCTCTTGTGCCTTGCGCGAGCTCAGTGCCGACAAATAATGGTGCCATGCCGCCGCGTACCTTCCTCTGTGTGCATGCATCTCCGGCTCTATTCCTCGCGCTGCCGCTGGATTGTTCGATGGGGCCGCGTGCGCTCACGCGCGAGGGCCGGTGAAGGACCCTGCGACAACGCCACCCTCCATCGTGCACGCTTCATCAGTGCCGTCGTGAGCAGGAACAGCGGAGGGGAGAGGAAGAATGATTAGGGTTTCAAGAAGCTGCTGGTTTTATTTGGCTGTGAAACGATAGTGCCCGTCGGATCTGAATCGACGGCCAGGCAGAGTCGTGGCCTAAGATGGGCCGACGGGGAAAAGTGGCCTAAACAGCAATTTTGCCATCCAGGCCCAGGTTACGACCAAATATCAATAGTAGGCCCCGACAGTTCACGTTGGACTAGTCGTGGTTATCCAGCTCAATTCGAAAATTTGAGTACCAATTATGGGAGCGTATGCTATGCAAACCTACTAGCTATGCAAACTACGCAAATTGTAATTCAGTGTGCACGATTCTAATCTACTGGTTTCAGATGGAGATGGGACATTTTTTCACTTAAACCCTCCCACCAAAAACTTCCTAATCACTTAAACCCAGCCTGCCCAACTCCGTTACGTCGATCTCCCCTCGCGCCGCCGTTACGTCGATCTCGTCCGCGACTCTTTTTTTCCGTGGACTTCCCTTAGCGAACACGGCGGCCTTGGAGTTCTTGGTTCCCAGGCCTAGCGTGAGCGTGTGCCACGCGTGGTGCGCCAGGATTGCGAAGTTGGTCGGGATGTAGGTTGTCGTCGTCGGCGCGAACGATAGCAGCGCGTCGCCGCCTGAGGTGGGGGATGGGGAGGAAGGGAAGGGGAAGGCGTGGCGCGGAGGAGGTGTAGGAGCTCCAGCGACGCGGCGCATGGTCAGCGCCCGCGTCACAAGCTGCGCGCCGAAGCGGAGGCCCTTCACGTTCCCGCACGCCGCGAAGTGCGCGTCCAGTGTCGCCGGCGCGGCAGCCGCGGCAGCGCTGGCCTTGGACTTCTTGGACGACTTCGTCGCTCCCCCGGCACCATCGTGGCTGCTCTTGGACTTGGACCTCGACTTGCTCTTAGACGATTTGGGCTCCGCCATTGTCAATAGTGGCTGGCAAGGGATCGGAAGTCCACGGAAGAAAAAGAGTCGCGGACAAGATCGACATAACGGCGACGCGAGGGGAGATCGACGTAACCGAGTTGGGCAGGCTGGGTTTAAGTGATTAGGAAGTTTTTGGTGGGAGGATTTGAGTGAAAAAATGTCCCACCTCCATCTGAAACCATTAGATTAGAATCGTGTTGCATAGTTTGCATAGCATACGCTCGCCCAATATATAAGAATATTAATATAAACTTTATGGGGCAATAAATTATTTGAAATTAAAGAGTTAACCACTATAAAGTTGTATACCTCATAACTCTACTTTTGGTCAATTCTACATCCAAGTTCATCTCAACAAAATTTATTTTGGTGATTTTTCTATATGAGTTTATTTGAACAAATTTGTATAACTTACCAAGCTCTAGTCACGCAACTATGTGAGAGGTGTGTGCATTTGTGAATAATGAAAATATTGATTTCTTGAAATCATTTGAAATTTTTATCGGATGATTATACACCAAATTCATATTGTAATGCAAGTTTGTAATTTTTGTGACCACTTTTAGATATTATTATTTAATCTATGATAATTTAATAAATAATTATAACATTAACTAAATTTGGTAAAGAAAATTTAATTGACATAACAACATAGTTTGGGTCTATAAGCATTCCATAAGTTTTTAGGAGATATTAATAAAGTGGGACTATACTTCCTTTACAAATAGAACCATGACTCAATTAGTCATATAATAAAGGAAATGTGGATGTTCTTGTTTGTTCTATCAAAATTTCTAGATGTTCCACTAAAAGTTGAGATTGAACCAATGAGTGACACTAGAAGAACACTCAAAGAAAAGATACATAGTTATGACAATCAATTACCGTCATAGATCTATCATCACAGAGCCCATCCAAAGTATATTGTGACAATGTTTATGACAAAAACACAGTTCGGTCATAGATAGCCGTCATTCTATAAACAGTTGTCATAAACAACCTCTCTTTATGACAGATAGGTGATCTGTCATCTGGCAATCGTCATAGAAGCCCAGATTTCTTGTAGTGGATAAGCGGTTTACAAAGGCAAGATTAAGCTTAGACACCACGTCTACACTAATCTTACTACTTTAACCTTGGCCTAAGATTAAAGCACTTTACTAAGAGCAAAGCGATGATCGAAAAGTTGTATAACAGCTAAACCAGATTTAGAACACTAAATACTATAAAGAACTCAGAAGAAGTCACTTACAAGTGCTAAACTTACAAGAGACTCGCATCCGCTGAGGAAGAACTTCGGAGAAGATTCCCGACAGACCCGGGGCTTTCTCTAGAAGGCTCCTCACTCTCCTCCAACTAGCATAACACTACTGAAGAGCTCTGCTAAGAGGCTAGAGAGTAGTTTCTCCAATGAGGCATGAAATGAATAGGGAGCTCTAGGGGTCTATTTATAGCTAGAGGTGCAGTAGGGGCTACTCCGATGTCATGTCAGTAATCTGCGTCACCTTCATCAAGCACCGTTGGATCCAACCGACTTCAGAACCGCCTAAGGATCAAGGGTGTTGATTTCAATCATGTGGGGAGTGGGTAAGTCGGTTGGGGAGGTGAAACCGCCATATGGTGGTTTGGCCGAACCACCTTGCTTCCATGTGGGCCCTCTGCTCCTTCTAGATGGTGGCCCACTGGTCAGGGACCAAGTGGTGGCCAGGTGGGGCCCACCTTGAGGTCGGCCGAACCCCATATGGGGCCTGTGGGCCACCTCTGCCTCCTGGACACTGGTCCCACTTGTCACTTGTCATCTGCCTTGGATGCTAGTTTTGAGTTGAGTTGTCACGTTAATCTTCTTGATGTGGGCCCATGGATCCTTGTGCTTTGAATCTGGACCATTGAGAGGTGACTATACTTGGATCCAAGGGTTAGGGAGTATTCTTGAGGGTGTTACATGGATCATGGGGGCTAAGGATGCGAAGTGGGTCCATAGGGTGGTCGGCCAACCCCCTAAGTGGGCCCACTGGCTCCCAAAAGACCCCATTTGTCATTATCTGCATCAAATAGTCAAGGGGCATGTGGAACCAGTTATTTGAAACAATATGTTCAGGTTATGCTTGTTTTCCTTTGAGAATGAGGATGTTGACGGTATTTTGATGGTGATAAAATAGCTCTTAATTACCGTCAACAAGATCCCCCATACGTAACTCTTTGCTCGTCCTCGAGTAAAGGTTAAAAGATAACAAGATCATGTTATTCAAAGTATAAAGCAAGCATATAGATTCATTCAAGATATTTTGCCATACTAATGGGATATGTGATATTGGCTAACATATATCCTTGAGAAGTTGAGAAATGGAACAGATCTTCGAGGCAAAGTCATCTTCCCAAATCATATTTTAGCACTTGGAGTTTTTGATAATTTTTTCAAAAGAAATCTCATAAGTCATCTTACTCCTCTTATAGCACTCTAAGTCACTCAAGGTGTATGATTCCTTACCAAGGCATAAAGAGGTTGCCTTCTTTTGTATCTCCCTACTCCTAAAGGCTTATCTGGAGCTTAGGTAGGGATGATCAAAGTAGCAAACTTGCATTACTCATATTGTAAAGTCAAAACAAGGATCCAAGGAGAAGAATGTAATAATCCTAGATCAAGATGTACATGTGTGTGAACAAAGGTATTGGTCCAACATGTACTCCTTAGCTATGTATATGGTCTCTCTAACTTTAAGATTACTTGAGACATGGCTATCATGATAAGATTTTTTTTAGAATTGAAGAGCTTTGCTCATCATCATTTTTTCATTTATGATAACCATATCTCTTTTTGGAAGAATATAGGGAGAGATCATAACATTTATTTCAAGAGTATTTATTGGATGATCATGGATCATGTAAATAAAAGGCAAGTTTTCCGTACTTCCAGTGTAGAAGTAGTAGAAATATGTGGCATGCATGTGATCTTGATCTTTGAACTATGACATAATTCTCAACAAGGGTCACATGGTTTGACAAAACTCAAAGCAAATACAGGAAGCATTTGAGGAAGGTCTTGAACTTGCATAAATATTTATGGCTTTGGTAGGATTTTCTCACTATAGAGGAGTAGTAACATTATGGTTTTATGACATTTTCAAAAAATTAATCTCCAAGAACTTTAAATAGAAAGGGTATGAATCATGAGCCGAGACTATATCACATTAATCAACAACTTAGTCCATATGATCTTCCTATCAAAGTATTCTTCCCACTAGTGTAAGCAAAAAGCAAGAATTTGTCTTTATGACGCTTTAGCCCTTTAAAATGTCATAGATCATGTCACTTTTTCAAAATTTTAATTTTTGGATGCGATCTTCTTGTTTTATTCAATATTAAAAGGAATTTAAACTAACTGATAAGTTTCATGAAGAAATTATTTTTATTTCATTTTTATTTTTGAAGGGAAAGTGAATAAACAAATGAAAAAGTATAGAGAAAAGGGGAGAGACGTGGCAAACCAGTCAGATTTGACGTTTGAAATTCAAAGGATGCTGGCTGGTGGGTCTAGGCCCTAGAAGCACGTTCGGCCGAACGTCTTTGGAGCCGTTTGGCCACTTCGAACTCTGCATTTGGATCCCTTACTTCTGAATGTTGATGTACTCTGAACTCTCTGAATTTTGGCCTCCAACGTGGTTCGGCCGAACTACAAAAGTGGTCGTTTTGGTCCAATTTTTTTCTGGTACGTGTCATGGATATGCTCAGCATGATTCAGTGATCCTTTTGGTGTTTTGACAAGTTGGAGTGTCGACCGACCTCCCCCATACTTGTTTTGGAATGTGCTGAATTCAGTGACAAAGAAGACATCAAATGCAGGGGTTCTGCTGGGCAAAAATACCAGCAGAACCAAATATTTTTCATTCAATTCAAATTCTTGTAGGCACACGTTACATTGATGAAAGGGAAATGAACAAAATAATTGGAAAATAAACCTAAGTGTCTATCTTATTTGTGGACTAGTGATCTATGGAGATGGAGGGTCAAAGAGATCCTCTCTCTCGATGGCTTGGGCAAGACGCTTGATCTTCGCATTGGTGCTAATGCGAAGAGCCTTGAAATTATCCTCTAGATCAAGACGTGCCATCCTCTCCTCTACTGTTTGCTCTGCTAATTTAGTATTATTTTCTCTAAGCCTAGCCACTACGCAGAGCAACTTCTCCATATCACTCTCTTCATCTTCGTCCTCAAACTACCCTAGAGGGCCAGGGATGGATGGCGTCTTGCTAGTCCGCCGAACGGACTTGCGAGACTCCTCCGTCTCAATTGATTTGCACACCCCCTCCTCTCCTCGGAGGTGAGAGGAGGGAGGAGCACCTTGCCTCTCCCTGGTCCTTCTTGAGCCTGCTGAATCCGCATCCCTGGCGGTGTTAATGGCGAGTACGAATGGGTGTAACCCATACTCTGTCGCCATCGGTGGAGGAGATGGGCGCCTTCTTCACCCCAATTTGACCGGTTGTCGGCCTTTTGGGTGTCACCGGTCGCACAGCGGGCTTGTTGAGGTTGCAGCGCGGAGACATCGACCGAGCGATGGTCTACATCCGCTCCGAGCTCCACTTCCCGGTCGGCTGACCCCCTAGAGGAGTGGTTGGCAGTGCGGGTGGTGGTGCCATGGCCAGAGGTGCCACCTCGAGGACCTCAACGATCATGGCGTCGGAGTTGATGAGGTCTCGGGTCTTGGAGGGACTTCCGTTGCTGGGAACAAGTGGCATCTTACCATTGCTGCGTGGTGGAGCCATGGGGTGATCAAGGAGGTGTGAAAGATTGCAAAGGGTGATGGTGGTTCTGCTGATTGTGAAAGAAAACAAGGTGGAAAGAGGAAGAAGAAGGAGGGGTGTTAAAAAGAGAAGAAACAACGTTCAGGGCCTTCGTTTTTGCTCTGATCGCGATGAAAACCGAAGGGGAGCATTGGCCCGATGCTCCTGCACAACTGGGCGTTTGAACGAGGTTCAGCCGAACGCTTTTTGAAAGTATTTGAACAACAACGCCAGGTTTCGAACTTGTTCGGGTCAGGTGAGTCGGCTCGTGAAGTTTCGGGTTGTTTAGCCCAAACACAGGTTTGGTTGAACCACTTTAGAAGCTAAATGGGCCGACCTTTCATGAGGGGGGAGTCAAGGCTAAGTCTAGGCCATTTCTAAGGTCTTTTTTGAAATTTGAACAAAAAGTTTAAAACATGTAGATTTTAGTTCTAATTGGGATTAAGGACAAAATCTATCATATCAATTTCTTGTTCAGGAATCTCATGCTCATAGAAAACTTTAAGACGTTGGCCATTTACCTTGAAGATTTTGCTGTCGTCGTCCTGGAGTGTGATTACTCCATGAGTCACAGCGTTGACGACGAGGTATGGCCCTTCCCATTTGCTTTTCAGTTTTCCGGGACCGAAGAGCTTGAATCTTGAGTTGAAAAGCAAGACTTTGTCTCCTGGGTTGAATTCCTTGACTTTGATCCTGTTGTCATGCCATTTCTTGGTTCTCTCCTTGTATATTCTGGCATTATGGTATGATTTCTCTCTCCATTATTCCAATTCAGAGATTTGCATCTTCCTGAATTTTCCAGCAACTGGCAGATCCATGTTCCATTTCTTGATTGCCCAATGTGCTCTGAATTCCAATTCCACAGGAAAATAGCATGTCTTCCCGTATACAAGTTGGTATGGTATCATACCAATTGGGGTCTTGTATGTGGTCCTATATGCCCATAATGCCTCTAGTAGCTTGTGATTCCAAACCATACCCATCTCTTCAACAGTCTTTTGCAGAATGTTCTTGATTTGTTTGTTGGATGTTTCTGCTTGACCAATTGTTTGAGGATGGTATGGAGTTGCAACATTGTGTCAGATCCCTTGATTGGTGAGGAACTGGCGGAAGCCTTTGCCAATGAAGTGAGATCCCCCGTCACTTATGACTAACTTTGGGGTTCCAATCTGGGGAATATCACTTCATGGAACATTCTTTTTGAATTGGTTGCATCAGCTTTGCGGCAGGGTAATGCTTCTACCCATTTAGACACGTAGTCCACCACTACTAAGATATATTCATACCCTTTCGATGGAGGAAAGGGCCCCATGTAGTCGATGCCCCATACATCAAAGAGCTCGACTTGTAACTTGTTGGTGAGTGGCATGGCATCTCGGGCGTTGATGTTCCCGTGCTTCTGGCACCTTGCACATTTTCTGACATAGTCATGAGTATCCTTGTACATGGTTGGCCAGAAGAACCCACTCTGCCAAATCTTAGCATGAGTCCTGAATGCTCCATAGTGACCTTCGTACTCTGCTCCATGGCATCTTTCCATGATCTTGATTGCCTCCTCCATAGGTACGCATCTTCTTAACAATCCATCATTGCATACTCTATAGAGGTATGGCTCATCCCAGAGATGCACTCAACTCTCTTGAACTAGTTTCTTCATATCTGCCCCTGGTGGTACATGGCCTGCAACCAGAAAGTTGACTATATTTGCATACCACGGGTTGGAGTCCGTCACCTTGAGGAGTGTGTCATCTCTGAGGAAATCGTCGATGGGAAAATTCTGTGCTTCTTTGAATTGCATTCTAGACAAATGATCGGCAACAGAATTTTCTACTCCCTTTTTATCTTTTATTTCAAGATCAAATTCTTGGAGTAGCAAGATCCATCTTATTAAACGTGGTTTAGCATCTTTCTTAGTGAGCAAATACTTAAGAGCAACATGATCTGTATAGACAATAACTTTTGCTCCTACTAAGTAAGATCTAAACTTGTCTATAGCAAATACCACGGCCAACAACTCTTTTTCAGTTGTTGCATAATTTAGTTGTGGCCCTATTAATGTCTTGCTAGCGTACGAAATAGCATGATGTTTCTTATCTTTGGTTTGGCCTAATACCGCACTGACAACATAATCACTAGTATCACACATTATTTCAAAGGGGAGCTTCCAATCAGGGGGTTGGATGATTGGAGCTGAGATGAGTGCTTTCTTCAGGATGTAGAAAGAATCTAAGCACTCATCATTGAAGTAAAAGGGTACATCTTTGGCTAGCAGGCTTGTTAACGAACGGGCAATTTGAGAGAAATCTTGAATGAATCGTCTATAAAAGCCAGCATGGCCAAGGAAGCTACGGATTCCCTTGACATTCGTGGGAGGTAGAAGTTGTTCTATGACTTTGATCTTAGCGAGATCAGGGCCTGAAGATACTAGATCTGTCAGACGGGCCCATGCATCACCTAGAGATTCTTTCTCTTTTTCCGAGAAATTGATGATCTCTTTTCGAAGACGAATGACGCAAGGGATAGGGAAGAATGCCAAATAGAACTTAGGCATCAATTTTTCCCAATCTCCGTTTGCGTCATCTACGTGGCGAACGTACCATCGTTTGTCTATTCCCATTAAGGAGAATGGAAATAGCTTCCACTTAAGGGTACCTGGCCTCATCCCTTGGATATGGACACATGAACAAAGTTGTTCAAAGTCACGTATATGAGTATAGGGATTTTTGTCTTCGTCCCCAGAAAATGGTTTTTCCTGAACCATCGCTATGAGACTCAGGCGAAGCTCATAACGAACGGCCAGAATGGCCTGAGATGATTTAGGTGGCTCCAAGCTAGCGCCTGTTGGAGCACCATATTCGATAAGCGGGGTTTGATCCATATGTGTATGTGGAGTGAAAAGATGAAATCAAACAAAAGATAAAATAGGACCAAAGAGTACTAGTTAAAAGCTACCGTTCCCTGGCAACGACGCCAGAAATGCTTGTTAGTATTTCTTATGACTATTGGATAGATCCGCAAGCGCACAGATGATACCGATGTAGCACTTCACCGGGAGTGTTCCAGGTATCGTATTTTCCTCAGGGAACGATAGTGATCTAACTAGGATTAAAGATATGTCCTATGATGGATCAAGGGAGATTATGATAACTGGGTTGAGAGGTTCAAGATAGCACAGATGTCTAACAAGGGATAGCTGGTTATACTGGCCTTATCGGCCCTTCTCTTACAGGAGACGAAGGGATAGATCAGAAAGAGGGCAAAACTCTAACCGGACCGCGCCTTCAAGTTGTATTGAAGCCTTACCTTTTAAGAACTTATTTTACACATGTGGTGGAATACAAATACTAGATAGAGCTGTCACTTTCTACTAGCATCCACAAACAATCCATGCGATAAGCGGTTTACAAAGGCAAGATTAAGCTTAGACACCATGTCTACACTAATCTTACTACTTTAACCTTGGCCTAAGATTAAAGCACTTTACTCAGAGCAAAGCGATGATCAAGCGCGAAAAGTTGTATAACAGCTAAACTAGATTTAGAACACTGAATACTATAAAGAACTCAGAAGAAGTCACTTACAAGTGCTAAACTTACAAGAGACTCGCATCCGCTGAGGAAGAACTTCGGAGAAGATTCCCGACAGACCCGGGGCTTTCTCCAGAAGGCTCCTCACTCTCCTCCAACTAGCATAACACTACTGAAGAGCTCTGCTAAGAGGCTAGAGAGTAGTTTCTCCAATGAGGCATGAAATGAATAGGGAGCTCTAGGGGTCTATTTATAGCTAGAGGTGCAGTAGGGGCTACTCCGATGTCACGTCAGTAATCTGCGTCACCTTCATCAAGCACCGTTGGATCCAACCGACTTCAGAACCGCCTAAGGATCAAGGGTGTTGATTTCAATCATGTGGGGAGTGGGTAAGTCGGTTGGGGAGGTGAAACCGCCATATGGTGGTTTGGCCGAACCACCTTGCTTCCATGTGGGCCCTCTGCTCCTTCTAGATGGTGGCCCACTGGTCAGGGACCAAGTGGTGGCCAGGTGGGGCCCACCTTGAGGTCGGCCGAACCCCATGTGGGGCCTGTGGGCCACCTCTACCTCCTGGACACTGGTCCCACTTGTCACTTGTCATATGCCTTGGATGTTGGTTTTGAGTTGAGTTGTCACGTTAATCTTCTTGATGTGGGCCCATGGATCCTTGTGCTTTGAATCTGGACCATTGAGAGTGACTATACTTGGATCCAAGGGTTAGGGA
Source organism: Microstegium vimineum (assembly GCA_022036555.1). Lineage (NCBI taxonomy): Eukaryota > Viridiplantae > Streptophyta > Magnoliopsida > Poales > Poaceae > Microstegium > Microstegium vimineum. The sequence continues at coordinate 33,759,830 of CM039120.1, read as the reverse complement.
GTATTCTTGAGGGTGTTACATGGATCATGGGGGCTAAGGATGCGAAGTGGGTCCATAGGGTGGTCTGCCGACCCCCTAAGTGGGCCCACTGGCTCCCAAAAGACCCCATTTGTCATTACCTGCATCAAATAGTCAAGGGACATGTGTAACCAGTTATTTGAAACAATATGTTTAGGTATGCTTGTTTTCCTTTGAGAATGAGGATGTTGACGGTATTTTGATGGTGATAAAATAGCTCTTAATTACCGTCAGCAATGTACTCAAGAAATTCAAGATGGAGGATTGCAAGCCAATCAAGACCCCAATGCCTACTAATGGGCATCTCGACCTTGATGAGGGAGGTAACCCGATCGACCAAACTCTTTATTGCTCAATGATCGGTAGTTTTAATGTACCTCACCGCTTTACATCCAGATATCATGTTTAGTGTGTGTATGTGCGCAAGGTTCCAAGCTAATCCTAAGGAGTCACACTTAAGTGCGGTAAAAAGAATCCTAAGGTACATAAGGCACACCCATAGCATTGGCCTTTAGTATCCCAAAGGAGCACCCTTCCAACTTGTTGGCTATTCTAATTCGGATTATGCCGGGTGTAAAGTTGATAGGAAGAGCACCTTCGGCGGTTGCCATTTGCTAGGAAGATCACTTGTTTCTTGGTCCTCTAAGAAGCAAAATAGTGTGGCATTGTCTACCACCGAGGCCGAATACATAGCCATGGGAGCAAGTTGTGCACAAATCTTATACATGACCCAAACACTTCTTGATTACGGCGTATTTTTAAAAGATGTTCCACTCTTGTGTGATAATGAAAGCGCCATAAAACTTGCTAACAACCCGGTTCAACACTCTCACACCAAGCACATAGATATTCGCCATCACTTTCTTAGAGATCATGTGGCTAGGAAAGACATAACACTAGTGGGAGTTTCTAGCGAAAATCAATTGGTGGATATCTTCACTAAACCACTCGATGAAGCAACCTTTTGTAGGTTGAGAAGCGAGTTGAATATGCTTGATCACTCAAACTTCACTAAAAAATGATCTTGTGTGAACCAACCATGCATCATGTGTAATATAACATGTTAATCTTGTAATGCACATAGGCTTGGCTAACTTGGTTAGAATAACCGTCCTTAAAACGTGTGAAGAAGTCTAACCGCAGTTCAAACTTGCAAGCAACCTAGATTCAAATTCATGTAATGCATAGCATGTGCATGTGTTTCTTGTCGTTTCTTTTCAGTTAAGCTTGAGCATCCGCTGGGTTCGTCCACTTAGGGGGAGCATTCCAAGCTCAAGACACTTCTATACCTCTCTTGTGACCCTATGATGTCTCCTTGGAGCTTCCATCCGAATATTTTGAACTAAAAACTAAATCTAAGCCTATGACAAAATATTTGAAAATGAGAGTTTGAGATATGGTTCTCATATCAATTCCAATCAAGTGTTATTTGCATCTTATTGGGTTTGGAACTTGGTTGGGAGAAAGAAACAAAAATCACATTTGAAAAATTCTATTTCAAAAGGCGTCGGACACTGCCGACGGACCCTCGGCCTTCCATGCCTTAGCGTCCATAGAGATCGTACACAGAGTAAAGTCACTCATTAAAGGGGCGTCGGACGCTTGCTAGCGTCCGTCGCCGAGGCGTCAGACGCGTCTGGCGCATCCAGGAGCTCTCTGGTCTTCTCTGTTCGAGCGACAGACACTTAACAGCATCCGTCGCGTTGGCGTCAGACGCGCCCGTCGCCAACAGGAGCTCTCTGGTTCCTTTCTACATAAGAGTCGGACGCTGTGACCTAGCGTCTGTCGGTCCCGATGGAGTGTCAGTCGCGAACTTGCAGAGCACATATGATTTCGAAAATTGCTTCCTCCATGGTCGGTTCCTCATTCACTCCGTACACTGCCGTTTTCCTTCTCCGCCACCACCTGTCTCGCTCCATCTAGTGTGCCGCCTCCTCCGCCCCAGCGCCGCTCCACCGCTAGCTGGAGTGCTCTCGCTGCCGGTGTGCACTGACCCTGCGCCGAAGTAGCTCCCCTGCTTTTCCTCTGTTCTCGGGCGTTTTAGCCGAACAGAGAGCCTGGGAGCCCCTCCTCTTCGCCGTGCATCCCCTCTCTGAGCTAAGAGGGTTGCTCTTTCAGAGGGTGCTCCTCCATTCTCTCCTTGCTGAGGTGACCTTGCTTGGTTAATTCCTTTGATTAATTGTTGGCACAAATTATGACCATATTTTACATAGCTAAAATGTTGCCACCAAACTCAGGATCAAGGATAAACAAACACATCATGAGCTTAATTTATCAAATAACTAGTTCCACATGTCCATGAGTGTCTGAGTGTAGGAATGAACAAATGGAGCAAAGGAGAGCCAGTTGGGCCCACATAGGGTGTCGACCGACCACCCTATGGGCCCACCATGCTCTCCCCTCTCGGCCATGATCTAAGAGAAGCAATCAAGGGTGATTTCCATCCATTGGATCACTCTGTGTTTTCTCTCAATAGCTCACAAGCAAAGTACATGGATCCATGGGCCCACACCAAGGAGATAAACATGACAACCAACTCAGAACCGGCAATTAGCACCAATGACAAGTGGGGCCAACCTCGAGACAGCAGAGGTGGGCCAGAACCCCCAAGGGGGGGGGTTCGGCCGAACCACCAATGGGCCCAAATGCCCCCCACTCAGTCCCTGACCAGTGGGACTTCATCCAAGGAAGCAAGGGAGGGCCCACTGGCCATAGGGGGGTTCGGCCGAACCACCCCTAGGTCGGTTGGGTCCCCCCCAACCACCATACCTTCTCCCCACGTGTTGGATCACAACCATCCATGCCTTGGTCGGTTTCTAAGTCTGTTGGATCCAAGGGTGGAGAATGGAAGGCCCTAGATCGCTGACGTGGCGCCGGAGTAGCCCCTACTCCACCTCCTACTATAAATAGAGGGTCACACCCCCCTCTTTAATCATGAAGAAGAAGCCTACAAGATCTATTCCTTAGATTGTTCTAGGAGTTAGTTGAGAGTGGGAGTTAGAGTTGAGTCGAGCTGTGCTCGGGATTTCCGAAGTCGTCTTCTAGAGAGTCCTCCTACTAATCTATCCCCTCGCCTAACATACTTGTATTGAGGAAACAAACTATAGTGTCTAGACTAGTTAATTAGCTAAGTATATTGAAGTAGAGAGAAGTACATAGGAGTCCCTTTACTCTTCTCATTGTCCTCCCACCTAGCTAGTCTCTGAGGTCCGTTCTAAGTATCTTTTATCGTAGATTCTTCATTCATCAACCCCTTCCTATCACACTTATCGTTCACCCCTCTATACTAGTTGGTACTAAGTTGAGGTGCTCTCTAGGATCTCTCTCTAATTATCATTTCTAGCCAGCTTTCCCTTGGGATAAAATAAATTACGATACCTTGGAATAGTCCTTGGTTAAGTGCTACAGCGGTATAATTTGTGCGCTTGCGGATTTATCCAATAGTCATAAGAAATACCAACATTGATCTAGTCTTTGGTCTCCTTATTTTCTGTCTGTCACCAAACCCTAACTTCCTAAATCCCCTTTCTGATCAGGTGTATGAAGTGTTGTGTGAATTGATCAAGGAATCTTATCTCTTGTGTTTTGCTTGGTCACCGTGCTTGAGGTATGGATTAGCAGCCACGATCTATTCTCTTCCCACTTCATGCTTTCCATAGATTGACGTCACCCCTAGAATAAATGCTTATTGTTATATATCTCTATCCATCTATCATGCAGTGGATCAGTTGGCAATGAACTCAGGGCAAAGCTCGCGAGTAAGGAATGAGGCAAAGCCTCAAGAGGACAGTCCAGGGCCGTCGTGCCATTCTTGCAGAGTTTTGGGCAGTGTTGATCTAGTCAGAGGGTTGACAGTGGCAGTGGGCAGCTTGGTTTCTTCAGTTGGTCTTTGACAATTGTGTTTAGTTCTTTATGTGGCTGGCAATGCCACACATGAAGAACGCCGGCCCCGTCCCCGGTAGTGGTGGTGACCCTCCACCTCCACCGCGTCCACGCACCAACCGGGACAAGGGCAAGAAGAAGCTAGTGTCAAAGAAGCGCAAGAGGCCACTGATGGATCCAGACTCAGTGGTAGCAGTTGCAGCGGCAGAGGCAACCGAGCTAGTTGAGCAGGGTGGACGTCGCGCCGGCTTGAGGATCGGTTCCTCACCTCGCTGTGGAGCGCGTCGTGAGTCCCCCGCTTGCACTAAGGCAGAATTTGTGCCAGAGACAGAGACAGAGCCCCCAAAGGCTACTCAGGCACATGAGACTGAGTAGGCAGACCCTTTGGGGCATTCGTTAGTACAAGAACTGATGTCCAGACGAGTTACACGCGCTCGTGGGTCAGAGCCTCCTCCTAAGCCCGATGGACCACGATGCAATGACAGACCTCCACCGCGATCCCGCCTGCTAGATTCAGTGAGGCACAATGTAGTTGCTCTATCAGCGAAGCAAATCTAGCAGATGCGGTTTGTAGACTTTCAGACCTGGTTTCCACCAGCGCGAGACCCCCGTGCCAGTCCAGACTTCTACACGACTGTGCACGAGGACTTCAACAGAGGGTACGTTCAGACCCGTGCACCGCTTCGAGCTCACAGGGTGTGCCCTCTTCTGGCCATTATTGCGGTCAGTGGTCCAGAGATAGCCCAACATCTCGAGTATCTTCAGGGGCTGATCGGACTGATTGGCAAAGTTGGCACATATCGAGAGGACTGGGTGAGGCAGTTCTACGCCTTGTTGTGGGAATCTCCAGATCATGAGTTTATACACTTCGGGTTCAGAGGCAGAGATGTGAGGATCTATGACACTCGCTCCAGAGAGATCTTCCACCTCGAGGAGTCAGCTACGAGGATCCACAACCTGTGCTACGGGGATTAGGAGGCTCCTCGATGTCCTCATGAGGGAGATGTACCGTCAATGGACTTTGTGCGTCCGTGCTTCACTGAGCCGTTCAGAGAGTGTTCGAGTCATCGTGTATGTGACCTCACGGCGACTGCCTGGATCCTGAACGAGGTACTTCGACGTACCATACTTCCTAGAGTTGGAGCCCGTGAGACCTTGACATGACTTCAGCTTTGGCTCTTAGCTCACGTTGTCAGGATGGAGAAGTTTGATCTATGGGATCTGATAGTCAGTGAGATGGAGGACATCATTGCCTCCGGTTTTAGAGGTCACTAGCAGCTCCCGTATTCTCATTGGATATCCTTCTTGTTGGTTGGCCTTGGTGAGTCACTTTCTTAGCTCACCAACCTCACTCGATCTGACACTATGTTTCCTGAGTAAAACATGAGTCAGCTGGTCAGTCACAGTGGCAGAGGGTGTGGCAGACTCACCCAAGGTCCTCACACCAGACAGACAGGTGTGGCACCTGAGTCAGAGGAGCATCAGGAGGCCACAGTTCAGGGCCTTGTAGAGGCCGAGCTTGCAGACTTGGATGCTGAGATCGATGCATCGGCAGATGAAGCTTATGACCTGCCATCAGATAGCTCAGATGAGGATTACATGCCTATCCTAGAGTTCGTTCCTCGGTCTCATGATCACGAGGTCGGTGGGTCAGGAGCAGCTCCAGCCTCAGGGTCCTCAGTGGCCACTATCCTGTCCATCCTTTCCAGGATGCAGGATGAGCAGACTAGACAGGCAGAGGAGGTTCGCCGTCTTGCAGCCTAGTAGCTTGCAGCGCAGGTAGAGGCACATGCTAGGCAGAATGAGTTTCAGCTGCAGTTCCTTGCTTTTCAGAAGCAGCAGGCAGAGACTGAGCGGCAGTAGACAGAGTTGCTTAGCCATCTTCTCAGTTTGAGCTCCGGGCCATCTTACACTCCACAACTCCAGTTGCCCAGAGTATCCCAGTAGCAGTATTCCTCTCAGCCATAGTAGACACCAGTGGTAGACTGGTAGTGGTGCCGACTACAGCGTTACCGTCCGAAGGACAGCAGAGTCAGGCACCAACTTCTCCAATCTACCAGTCACTAGCTTCTTTATGGTGTCAGACCCCGAGGACCCAGGTGTCCTTTTAGTTAGCTTCTCCCGGTGAGTTTCAGACAGGGTTCACACCTATCCGGGGAACTACCATAGAAGAGGCCTATTGCGAGCTTATAGCATCCTACAGGGAGATTATAGGAGAGGACTCTCCAGGAGCAGCTCAGATTATCACACCTACTCCAGAGGTTCCTCCTCCGGCGACAGGCACCCACTTGTCGTCAGTTGCTTCATCGGAGGTTGCACTAGACTGATCCACTCAGACAGTGACTACTCCTCCTCTTATTGCTGTTCAGATCGATGCTACATCAGTTGCAGCAAAGGCAGTAGAGTCCGAGGTGCCAGCTCAGACAGAGGGTCAGCCTGCAACGGATGCAGCAGTCACTGTGGCCGTATCTACACCTCTCCTAGGTCAGGCAGCCGAGCTTGTTGCAGCGGTTACTCTTGTAGCTCTGGCATCGACACCTTCTCCTCCGCCTTGACTCTACGCTCGATGGGTCGCAGTGCCCGCTTCTACCGAGGCAGGACCGTCTGAGGCTCCAGCTCATGATGCTACACTTTCAGAGCCTCAGGGGGAGCCAGCAGAGTCAGCCCAGCCTACCCAGACCGCTTCTAAGTCAGTTCTAGCTTCAAAGGGTCAGACAGTAGAGGATAGTGATGACAGTCCAGATTACACTCAGTTTGATCTACGTCCTCGCACCTCATTGGCTACTCTTCCAGATGCTCCAGCAGATCCTTAGCTTTCTGGTGCTTGGCGCCAAAGGGGGAGAGAGAGTCGAGTATTAGAGATAGGGGAGGGATTTGGATCTTTGATGACCTTTTTTTCCCGTACTCATTCATCATGTCTACCTTTATGCATTGTGTATATGCTTGTGTGTTGCTTGATGATTGTGAGACTCTTGTGTATGTGGTTGTGTGACATTCTCTTGTGATTCACTAATATATCTTGTGAGTTGTCACCTTGTTCATGATATTTCTCTACTATATATTGTTTGAGCTTCTGTGCCATACATTGATATCTTGATGAGAATATCATGAGGTACTCCGATTCTATTTCATATTCTTTGAGTACCATATTGTAGCTTGGCTAGGATGAGCAAGTATCATTCATTCTTATTCACTAACCCTTGCTCACCTTATCCAAGTCACTTGAAATCCTAACCATTCACTCTTATATACTATACTCGAGGAGTTCTTGTCGTTAATCACCAAAAAGGGAGAGATTTAAGAATCATGGCCCTATTGGTTTCGGTGATTAACGACAAAGAAAGATTATTATGGCTAATGTGTGTTTTGAAGAGGCTATGCGTAGCTTAGCCATAGTGCTCAACATGAATGGGCTTCAATAGTTATCACTTAGCCCCCAAGATGGATATCGTTTCGGATTTCAAAGAGACATAATGAAGACCCTAGAGTAATAGGCTAAGTGACATAACGAGATGAAGGGCACTTAGTATAGATAGGTCTTTATTTGATCTTTGTCCGTACTATACAAAGTGGTTGAGACTAGTAGCTTGACTTTGGAAAGCTTCATGACTTAGGTGTGGTGCACACTTGACTTCCTTTGCTCTAAGCAAGCCTATGGTGACCTTAAGATAGCCTAGAACAACTTCCATATTCATCGCGACGAAAACTGAAGTTGAGAGGAGTGATCTCTGGGCGTCGGAAGTTGAGGCCGAGGACGTCAGACGCTGTCTGGCGCGCCAGATGCTGGCGCCGGACGATGACATAAGCACATCCGAGCGTCCGTCACCAACACAGAGAGCTCCAGAGATGTCAGTTTTGCGACGGACATGTCTATCGCATGGGCGTCGGACGCTGCAGAGCGTCCGAGAATATTTTCCTAGAAACCCGAGAGTAGCCAGTTGGCGCCGGACGCTGAGGCGCAGCGTCCGTTGCAAAGCGTCGGAGCGTCCGACGCCTGCTGACGTAAATAGGATCTAGCCGTTGGGGCTAGCGACGGAGCATCCGTCGCCAACTTAAAACGCCTGTTTTTTCTCAGCCCGAGGGCTGTTGGTATTTCTTATGACTATTGGATAAATCCTAAAGCGCACAGATTATACCATTGTAGTACTTCATCTAGGAGTATTCTAAGGTATCGTAATTTATATTTTCCCAAGGGAAAGCTGGGCTAGAAATGATAATTGGATAGAGATCCTAGAGAGCACCTCAACTTAGTACCAACTAGTAAAAGGGGGGTAAACAATATATGTGATAGGAAGGGTTGATGAATGAATAAGCCAAGGTAAATGATACTTAGAACGGACTAGATAGAATAGCTAGGTGGGAGGACAACGAGAGAGTATAGGGACTCCTATGAAATTCATTCTACTTCAATATACTTAGCAAATTAACTAGTCTAAACACTATAGTTTGTCTCCTCAATACAAGTATGCTAGGCGAGGGGATAGATCAGTAGGAGGACAAAACTCCTACCGGACCGCACCCTCTTCTTATGGGGGTCTTACCTTTTAAGAACTTGCCTAAGAACACGTGGTGGAATACAAAGACTAGACAAGGCTGTCACCTCTTGCTAGCTACCACAAACAATCCGTGCAACAAGCGGTAACCAAGGATAAAATGATGTATAAGAACCACGCTTACACACAACTTACTACTTTTACTATGATCTATAATCAAAGCACCCTATGACAGGCAATGATCGCATACGGGAAAGGCCACAAGGATCACAGACTATGGATGTAAAGGCTATTATAGAGCAAAAGCATATAGCAAAACTATATCTAGTATAGTAATGCTCAAAGTAAATACTAAGTAAAGTAGAGAGAAAGATATATATTGAATAAGATAAAGTCTTACAAAGAAGGAAAGATACAAGAGCTATACCAGACATTCCAGAAGACAACTCTGGAAATCTCGAGCACAGCTCGACTCAACTCTAACTCCCACACTAGACTAACTCCTAGAACAATCTAAGGAATATAGCTTGTAGGTTTCTTCACCATGTGTAGAGAGGGGGGGTATGACCCTCTATTTATAGTGGAAGGTGGAGTAGGGGCTACTCCGGTGCCACGTCAGCAATCCAGGGCCTTCAATCCTCCACCCTTGGATCCAACCGACCCTTGAACCGTCATTGGATGGATGGATGTGATTCAGCATGTGGGGAAGAGGTAAGGCGGTTGGCAGGGGCCAAACCGACCAAGGGGGTGGTCGGCCGACCACCCCTATGGCAGGTGGGCCCTCCTCTGGCCTCTAGGATTGGCCCCACTGGTCAGGGGACTAGGTGGGAGCCAGGTGGGCCCAGGGGACGGTCGGCCGACCCCCCCCTTGGGGTGTCTGGCCCACTTCATCTTCCCTGGTGTTGGTCCCACTTGTCATTGAGGTTGGTTGTTGGTTCTGAGGTGGTTGTCACATTTATCTCCTTGGTGTGGGCCCATGGATCCATGTGCTATGCATGTGAGCCGTTGAGAGAAAGCACAGAGTGATCCAAAGGTTGGAAATCACTCTGGAGTGCTTCTCTTAGATCATGGCCGAGAGGGGCGAGCAGGTGGGCCCATAGGGTGGTCGGCCGCTGCCCTATGTGGGCCCCACTGACTCTCCTTTGCTCCATTTCTTCATACCTATACTCAAACACTCATGGACATGTGGAACTGGTTATTTGATAAAATATGCTCATGATGTGTTTGTTTATCCTTGATCCTGAGGTTCGTGGCATCATTTTAGTTATATAAAAGTGGACCATATTTTGTGCCAACAAGATCTCCCAAGCTTAACCTTTGCTCGTCCCGAGCAAACAATCAAACTTAGCTTGATAGATCAGGAGTTGCTAATATGCTTCATATTTCAAGAGTACTAAATCTACAACAATCATACTTCTCTTTTGAATGGAAAAATTAGCAATAACGACTCACCCATATTACCTTAGTCCTTCATGGGGCTTATAGCTTTATCCTTTGTATTGAGAGGTTGAGAGATAGAACAACTTGACTTGAGCACTAGTTTTCTCATTCTTTCACAAATTTCATATCGGAGGTTTTGCAAGATTTTGTAAAAGAAAACTTAGTGTTCCTCAAATGGTACTCTCGAGTCGCTGATAAGTTGTATGATTCTGTCGATGTTTTACCACCGATAGCCTGCCACGGGGTTACCCGCAACAGTAGTTCGTGCTTTGGCAAGTAGTGAAACCTTGGTGGTTGTACACGCAGGGACACACGATTTATACTGGTTCAGGCCCTTGACATAGTCGAGTAATAACCCTACACCCAGTTGGGTCGCTTGTTATTGCTCTGATCTCGTAATACAAGGTGTTGTGTGGCGCTCTACGTATCGGGTGTTACGTAGTATGTTCAGCTTCTTTTCGGGTGATACCCTCACCAAACCTTTATAGTCTAGGAACTGGTAGAGGGCTGCTCTAATCCTACTCGGTTACAAACTTAGAGTTCTAAGCTGCGCTTCAGTCTTGTCGTCTTTACCGAGTAGAATTCGGTTTTGCATGTCCGTCTTCCTTCGTGGGCTGAGAAAAAGGACGCCCAAAGCTTAGGAAAGCCGGTCTATGGGTACCCTATAGGATATCCTATCGACAAGCCCCCGAGCATCTCATGATTTTTCTTCAATATGTCGGGTTGCTTTGAAAGCGAGTCGAGTTCCTTTTTCAAGCAAAATCATGAAATGATCTTCTATGTTCTTGTCTTGTAGTCTTTCTGCACGTTTCGTTTCTGGAAACAATGTGCACTCATTGAGTGTAGCCCCCGAGCCTCTAAATACTTGGTACAAGTATTCAGAGGATCTGAGAAAAAAGTCTTGTAGGGTAGGTATTTCCAGCCCCCGAGCCTTCTCCGAGTTCTTTTTATCAGAAAAGAGCTTGGCGGAAGGGTCTAAAATACTCTGCTCTTGTCCTCTTTTTATTCACGGGTGGGACTGTGTCTTCATGGATATGTAGAATCTTGCTTTTACTGTTTGTTTTGGTTAGCTTTTGTCTTTTTCTTGCTCTTCTTTCTCGTGACTGTTGTCTTTTGGTGGTCCTTCCTTGCTGTATATTCCGTTCTGTTTGCATTGATAGCTTGATCTTTAGGGTTCGATGATTGTGCTGCTGAGTGAAACTAAGCAGCCCCTGGGCTTATGCCCATTTTCTGGTAGTTGAGTGGGTAGAAGAATTCTTGTGAATGGAGTTAGTGGTAGACTAACTCTTCAGTTAGATTTTCCTGGGAAGTTTGCTGTAGTGTTGGCACAAATTATGATCAACTTTTACATAGCTAAAATGTTGCCACCAACCTCAGGATCAAGGATAAACAAACACATCATGAGCATATTTTATAAAATAACCAGTTCCACATGTCCATGAGTGTTTGAGTACAGAAATGAAGAAATGAAGCAAAGGAGAGCCAGTGGGACCCACATAGGGGGTCGGCCGACCACCCTATGGGCCCACCTGGCTCCCCTCTCGGCCATGATCCAAGAGAAGCATCCCAGAGTGATTTCCAACCCTTGGATCACTCTGTGCTTTCTCTCAACGGCTCACATTCATAGCACATGGATCCATGGGCCCACACCAAGGAGATAAACATGAAAATCACCTCAGAACTAACAAATAACATCAATGACAAGTGGGACCAGCACCAGGGAGGAAGAAGTGGGCCAGGACACCCCAAGGGGGGGTCGACCGCCCGCCCCCTGGGCCCACCTGGCTCCCACATGGTTCCCTGACCAGTGGGACCACTCCTAGAGGCCAGAGGAGGGCCCACTGACCATAGGGGGGGTCGGCCGACCGCCCCCTAGGTCGGTTTGGCCCCTCCAACCGCCATATGCAAGGACACATGGTGGAAATCCACACCATCCACCCTTGGTCGGTTCAAGGGTCGGTTGGATCCAAGGGTGGAGGATGGAAGGCCCCGGATCGATGATGTGGCACCGGAGTAGCCCCTACTCCACCACCCACTATAAATAGAGGGTCACACCCCCCTCTCTACAGATGGTGAAGAAGCCTACAAGCTCTATTCCTTAGATTGTTCTAGGAGTTAGTCTAGAGTGGGAGTTAGAGTTGAGTCGAGCTGTGCTCGGGATTTCCAGAGTTGTCTTCTAGAGAGTCTGGTATAGCTCTTGTATCTTTCCTTCTTTATAAGACTTTATCTTATTCAATATATATCTTTCTTTTTACTTTACTTAGTATTACTTTGATCATTTGCTACACGGATTGTTGTGGTAGCTAGCAAGAGGTGACAACCTTGTCTAGTGGTTGTATTCCACCACGTGTTTTTAGGCACATTCTTCAAAGTTAAGGCCCCCGTAAGAAGAGGGCGCGGTCCGGTAGGAGTTTTGTCCTCCTACTGATCTATCCCCTCGCCTAGCATACTTGTATTGAGGAGACAAACTATAGTGTTTAGACTAGTTAATTAGCTAAGTATATTGAAGTAGAGTAAAGTACATAAGAGTCCCTATACTCTCTCATTGTCCTCCCACCTAGCTATTCTATCTAGTCCATTCTAAGTATCTTTTACCTTGGCTTATTCAGTCATCAACCCCTTCCTATCACATATATCGTTTACCCCTCTATACTAGTTGGTACTAAGTTGAGGTGCTCTCTAGGATCTCTATCCAATTATCATTTCTAGCAAAGCTTTCCTTTGGGAAAATATAAATTACGATACCTTGGAATACTCCTAGGTGAAGTGCTACAACGGTATAATATGTGCGCTTGCGGATTTATCCAATAGTCATAAGAAATACCAACATGTAGCAGGCAGAAGAAGTCTTGTGATGTGGCTTCCATGCCTTCTCTATCAAACAGTTGAACTCTGGGCTATAACCGTTGCCGCTCCTGAGTTGATTGAAGTGGTATGCTTCATCCGTCTGCCCGTCCATGCTTGCATCCTACTCTTGCTGGAAAGCCTAGAGTTGGAGCTGTCAATCTCATTTGTTGGGAGTGGCTTTCTGCCTATCACTCAGAACTTTCCACATGCTTTGCAGAGGTTCTGGGTTGTTTCACTCTACAAGGTTTTCACCAAGTGCTGGGTCTTCTTTGGTGGTAGATCTGATCTGTCCTTGGTTTTAGCCTTTATATTTTGTCACTTGCGGTCTTTTGTTGTAGGTGAGGCTTAGTCTGGTCTTGTCTGGTTATTTTAAGATTATCGGCCGAGTTGTTTTTCATGTCTTGCAGAGCTGTTGCTGGTTGTTTGTTTGTCCTTGGAATATTCTTTAGGATATTTGTTGGTATTTCTTATGACTATTGGATAAATCCGCAAGCGCACAGATTATACCGCTGTAGCACTTCACCCAGGAGTCTTCCGGGGTATCGTAATTTATGTTCTCCCAAGGGAAAGCAGAGCTAGAAATAATAATAAAAGAGAGATCCTAGATATCACCTCAATTTAGTACCAACTAGTGTAAGGGGTAATCGAAATAATGGTAGGAAGGTGATGATGTAACAAACCGATAAAGATAAGTAAGAGATGTCTAGTGAGTATAACTATGTGGGAGGACAACGAGAGAGCAAAAGGACTCCTGTGATTCCAACTCTACCTTTGTTGGTTTACCTATGACACTCAACTGAGACAAACATCGATTGATTCCTCAATACAAGTATGCTTGGCGAGGGGATAGATTAGTAGGAGGACAAAACTCCTACCGGACCGCGCCCTCTTCTTACGGGGCCTTATCTTTTAAGAACTTGCCTAAGAACACGTGGTGGAATACAAAGACTAGACAAGGCTGTCACCTCTTGCTAGATACCACAAACAATCCATGCAACAAGAGATAACCAAAGGTTAGATTAAGTATAAGCACCACGCTTACACATATTCTTACTACTCTAATCGTGTATACGACAACTAGAGCACCCTATAACAAGTGATGATCACATATAGGAAAGGCCACAAGAATCTCAATCTAGTTTATAAAACCTAAATAACAAGATAAACCACAATAATACTATAACAAGTATAATATTGCACAAAGTAAAGACTAAGTAAAGTAAAGAAGGAATATTGTATTCAATAAGTAAAGTCTTACAAAAGGGAAAAGATACAAGAGCTTATACCAAATCCTCCGGGAGGACAACTCCGGAAAGCCCGAGCTAGGGGCTACTCCAGTGCCACGTCATCGATCCGGGGAGCTTCAATCCTCCTCCCTTGGATCAAACCATCATAGAACCGCCTAGGATGGAGGGCTTGGATTTCCAGCATGTGATAGTTGATATGGTGGTTGAGGGGACCCAACCAACCAAGGGGGGGGGATCGGTCGATCCACCCTATGGCCAGTGGGCCATCCCCTAGCCTTGTGGGTGTGGCCCCACTGGTCAGGGACTCAGTGGGGGCTAGGTGGGCCCAGGGGGGGGGGGTCGGCCGACCCACCCTAGGGGTCCCTGGCCCACCTCGTCCATCCTGGTGTTGGTCCCACCTGCCATGTGTAGTGGTTGTTCATCCTGGGGTGTTTGTCGTGTTTATCTCTTTGGTGTGGGTCCATGAATCCTTGTACTTTGCATTTGGACCGTTGGAAGGAAGCACAGAGTGATCCAAAGGTTGGAAATCACTCCGAGGGGCTTCTCCTAGATCATGGCCGATGGGGGAGACTTGGTGGGCCCACAGGGTGGTCGGCCGACCTCCTATGTGGGTCCCACTGGGTCTCTTTTACTCCATTTCTTCCATCCTGTAACACAATGCTCATGGACATGTGGAACTTGTTATTTTATAAAATATGCTCATGATATGATTGTTTTGTCCTTGATCCTGAGGTTGCTGACAATGTTTTAGTTATATGAAAATGGGTCATAACTTGTGCCAACAAGATCCCCCAAGCTTAACCTTTGCTAGTCCCGAGCAAATAATAAAACTTAGCACGGTGGATCAGGAGTTGCTACAATGCTTCATATTTTAAGAGTACTAAATCTACAACAAGTATACTTCTCTTTTGTATGAAAAAAATTCAGCAATAAAGACTCACCCATTTTACCTTAGTCCTCCATGGGGCTTATAGCTTTATCCTTTGTCTTGGGCGGTTGAGAGATAGAACAACTTGACTTGAGCACTAGTTTTTGTCATTCTTTCACAAGTTTCATATCGGAGGTTTTGCAACGTTTTGTAAAAGAAAACTTAATGTTCCTCAAATGGTACTCTCGAGTCACTCATAAGGTGTATGATTCCTCACCAAGGCATATATCAAAGTTTGCCTTCTTTCATCCTATCTCTAAAGCTTATGTGGAGCTTGCGAACACATGGTGGCTTTTACCCTTGATGTTCAGTTTTATGATGAGTGTTTGATCAACACTTGAGTGTTTTAGTTTGAGTGGCTTACTTCTAACACTTGAGCCCAAAGCTACCGGTGGCGGGTTTCCTGGGTTTGGGCCTCAAAACCTTGGCGGAGCTTCTGAAGAAGCGGGGATGGCACGTGGCGGAATCCTGGAGGTTGCGTCGAGGCGACGACAACTCCTGGCAGGAAGCGGGGCCATCCATTCAAAATGCGAGAGATATTTTCCGGAGCTTGGACTGCAATGCTTAGGCTAGGTAGTTCACTCATGTATCTAAGGGGGTCTTTGGGAAATAGCCAAAGCCCTGTTAAATAGGGGATGAAGGGGTATCCTCATCCCACCTCTTGAACTCTAATCATTTGCACCACTCCTCTCTCTCTAACCTCTCTCTAGTTTATGAGGGCCCTAAGTGGATTTTACCAACCTTTGTAAGAACTCGAGGATCTTTTGGTGGGAATCAGAGGCCTTACCCTCCGTAAGCCATGGCGACTTTGATTTCTTGATCGTGTCCCCGTTTTGCTTGTGTTCTTCGCGTTTTGATTTTTGCTCCCTTTTGTTCCCAAGATGAAATCTCTTTGTTGGGAGTAGCTCTTGCAAATCCGTTTGAACCAAGTTGTTAGTATTCGAGAGGAGCATCTTTGCACCGAAGGATCCATCCTCAAACCTCTCGAGTACACAGATCGGGCATTTTCTCTCTCGCGTTCTTCATTTTGGGATTTCTACCCTATTACCTTTGTTGCCCATCCAATCGATCCAAATTGAGCGATGATTTCTTCGGGATAGCTCCCCAACTGCACTAGGTGAAGGACCAGAAACAGCGACCAGAGGGGGGGGGTGAATGGGAGCCAAATAAAAATTCCTTTTGGAAGATCTTGACCCTTGTCCCAAACACAACCCAAGGAGAAAGCTAGGCTCACAACCCACAAGTGGGTGGATGTTATAGGAGATGTCCTAGGAACACAACGGAGCTAGCTACGAACCCAGAGAAGCAAACGGAAAAACACAGCAGACAACAGAGGCGTTGGACGCTAGGAAGCTAGGCGTCGGACGATCTGACGCAATGCGACGGGCGCTGGCATTGGACGCTTGGACGAGCCTCCGTCGCCCTTCCAGAGAGCACCGCAGAGAGAAACCACGCAGAGGGGCGTCAGACGCGCACCCGACGGACGGTGAGGAGCGTCCGACGTGTTTTACATGGAGAGCCTGTAAACTGCAAAAACCGAAGGACTCGTTTGGCGGGTTGGCAACGGACGATCGCGAGCGTCCGACGCAATATTGACCCGCGCAGAAGGATCGCGCGACGGACGCTGACGTCAGCACACCTCAGTGTCCGACGCAAAAGCTCGGAGCATCCGACGCAGCGTCCGACGCTCACGAAAAGTGCGCAGAAACACAAAAAGCCCGGTTTTCTTCACCAAATCTTTCCAAATCCGATCCAAATGGTCACCAACTGCAACCAAACTTTGTAGGCATGGTCCTAGTGCAGTTGGGGAGCTATCCCGAAGAAATCATTGCTCAATTTGGGTTGGTTAAATGGGCACAAAAGGATTTCGGGAGAAAACCCCAAAACAAAGAACATCGCAAAGAAAACGCCCGATCTGTGTGCTCGTGAGGTTTTAGGAAAATTCCTTTAGTGCAAAGTTGCTCCTCACAAGTACGAAGAACTTGGTTCAAACGGATTTTTCAAAGCTTCTCTCAAACAAGAATTCTCATCTCGGGAAAAAGAGAGAGCAAAAACAAAAACGAAGAACATAAGCAAAAACACGAGACACGATCAAGTAATCAACGTCGCCATGGCTTACGGAGGGTAAGGCCTCTGATTCCTGCAAAAGATCCTTGAGTTCTTACAAAGGTTGTTAGAATCAACCTAGGGCCCTCATGAACTAGAGAGAGGTTAGAGAGAGAGAGAGAGGAATAGTGCAAATGATTAGGGTTCAAGAGGTGGGATGAGGATACCCCTTCATCCCCTATTTAACAGGGCTTTGGCTATTTCCCAAAGACCCCCCTAGATACATGAGTGAACTACCTAGCCTAAGCATTGCAGTCCATGCTCTGGAAAATAGCTTCCTCGATTTGAATGGACGGCCCCACTTCCTGCTTGGAGTTGCCGTCGCCTCGATGCAACCTCCAGGATTCTGCCACGTGCCATCCCTGCTTCCTCGAAAGCTCCACCTAGGTTTTGAGGCCCAAACCAAGGAAAATCGCCACCGGTAGCTTTAGGATCAACTACCGAACCCCAAGTTTTGAGGCCCAAACTCAGAAACCGTCCTCGGATGGTTTTGAGGCCCAAACCACCAAACCGCTCGACTCGATCCACCTTGTCCTCTCTCGGTCGGACTCCGACTCTCATGAGCCTCCGCTCGACCCGCTCGTCCGCTGTCTTGACTTGTCAACTCAGTCTACATCCATGTCTTCTCGCTCTCAACCGGTGCCAAGCACTAGCCACCACAGCTAGTCCGTCGGCGCCCATGGTCCCTCGGTCCGAGCCCCGCTTCCGCCCTTCACCGCTCTCAGTCCATCGGCATGGCAAGCCTCTACTCGACCTTCTCCACGCCATTGACCACTGTCACTAGGCATAGCACCTGCACACCACAAGCCGATAGACAGGCACACATTTGCTTTCGCAAAGGGGTTAGGGTAATCCACTCAAACTGAAACACTCAAGTGTTGGGCAATCACTCATCACAATACTGAACTACATGGGTACTTATCCACCATGTGTTCGCAATCTCCCCCTTGATGAGTACATTTTCAACACAAATGCATTTAAGATTTGAGCCACAAGGTAAAGCTCTCCAAATAACCAAAAAGCTAAGAAAGCCAAAACGTGGTCACTTGAGAGAAGCAAAACGAGTCCAAAACTTGGTTCCCAAAGACATGGGCAATGGCTCGACGCAACCAAGCAAAACAAAGCTAGCCCTCAAGAAGAGGCAGAAACGGGATCAACACCGCTAGCAAGCCAAAGATACCAATCAAAACTCTCAAAGCTCAGAATGCCAATTGAAACACTAAGGGAGCTCAAAAGATACCAATTAAATCACTAAAGCTAAAGAAATCGAAACCTGTCGGAGCCAACAAGACAAGCTAGACCCTCCAGAGGAGGCAACGGCTCAACACATCTAGCAAAGGCTCCCCCTGAGCAAGATACCAATTAAATACCTATTGAAGAGACAAAACAAGATACCAATTTGAACGCCTTAAGGCAAAAGAAGCACAAAAACTCCCCCTTGACCAAAGAAGCTCTAAACAAAATAAACCAAAAAGATGCACTCTATCTCCCCCCTTGGAAGTAGATGACTGAAAATGGAATGAAATGCACATCTTCTCCCCGTTGGTGACACATATAGCTCATCAGAACTCAATACGCAAGAACCGGCCACAAATGCCATGATATGCAAAATGAGCGCAACAAGCTTCATACATAGAGCTAAGACAATGAATAGATACTCTAAGTGATGTGACACTGTGAGAATAGGAAAAGCTCTACGTGCCCAACAAAGACTCAGGTTGAGCTAAAGATCACTTTAGAAGCCAAAATAGAGAAGATTACATGTGTGAACAAGGAATGGGTATCACCTCCTAGAGACAACTAAATATGGCAAACAAGATACTATCTATCTCAAAGCAATCTCATGTATAGCAAGTAAAACTATCCCTAGCAAAGTTCATACAACAAGCCAATGATCCAACTGAATAAATTTTTCAAGATTAAGAGTTTCACAGCCAAATTTCAGTTTTAGGCACATTTAAGTTGTATGCGAGTGGTTGTAAGCAAGGTGATGCCACTGCTTACCAACCGGGCGAAGTCAAAGGACTTGACAGACCGGTTTTGGTCATACACAACACTGCTCAAGTTCCACCCATATGGGAAGCAGTCTCGAACACACAGTGAAGTGCTCACAATGCAGACCCAACTCGATCTTTCCAATTCACAATTCAGAGAGCAATTTCATTTTAGATTAATTTTAATCATGGTGCTCAATGGAAGTGAATGAAGCAATGAAGAGCCATAGATACAAGCTATATACAAAACAACCAAGAATGATCTTCAAAAGCCTACACATGCTAGTGCCATTTCAGAGGTGACATGGTGAATTAAATTCAGTTTTAAAGCTTTTCTAACTTAGCTCTATTGCATATCAAGAGATCAAAGAGAGTCTAAGTTAGGAAACACCATAGACACATGAAGCACCTCAAACAAAGCATAGATTCATTTTATCGGCTATAGGTATGAAGCTTAAAATGAACTATGTCACAAATGCAAATGAGATGCACAATGCAATTACACCAATTAACAACTAAAGAGACACCAAAGAAAAGAAAGAAAAGACAAATAAGAACAAAAAAGAACTATGAAACACAAAGAGCTTCCCTCAACTAAAAGGGGAAGCAAACACCCAACTCGCCTCGAAGGCACGAAACGCAGCTTGATCCAATGGTTTTGTGAGAATGTCCGCAAGCTGATTTTGGGTCTCAACATGCCGGAGGTCAATGTCGCCCTTCTCGTAATGATCACACAAGAAGTGAAAGCGGACCTCAATGTGCTTGGTCTTAGAGTGAAGCACGGGATTTTTGGCCACACTAATTGCACTCGTGCTATCGCAAAATAGAGGCACCTTAGTAAGCACAAGACCAAAGTCTTTCAAAGTGGCAATCATCCAAATCAACTGCGAGCCGCGGCAATGTACTCAGATTCGCACGTCGACTGTGCCACCCTAGACTATTTGCAAGAAGACCAAGACACCAAAGAAGACCCGAGAAACTGGCAAGTCCCAGAAGTGGACTTCCGATCAAGACGACATCCGGCAAAGTCGGCATCAGAATAACCACAAAGCGCAAGAGAGGAAGAGGTGGAAAACCAAAGTCCAAATTCGGGAGTGAAGCGCAAGTACAGAAGCTGATGAGGACATCACCACGCTGGACACGTCTTTTCCAAGTTGCAACACATCTCCAACTCAGCTGCCACGTCGACTTCGAGTTTGTTTCGGAGTCCAGGACCAGCAAGGAGTAAAACGGACGCCCAGGATGCATACGGACTCCGTTTTCGATGGTTCACACACGGATGGAAAGATAATTTCATAAGGAAACCAATGGAGTTGGTTTGAGGTCCAAATTAATTCTGAGTAATCGGTAAACGTTGAAACAAGTCAGCGTCCAGAATCTGTTCCGGTGCTGCGGCACCTATTTTGGGCCAACTTGGCCATGTATTGCGAGTCGGGCCTTAAGCCCATGTTGGGTGCGCCTCCCCCTGGTCGCCACCAACCCTAGGACATCTCTCCTTTATATTCCATGTAGCCGTCGCCGTTGAGACTGGGGTTTTGTTTTAGAGTTTAGTTTTCCATCGAGAATCTAAATCGTTCATTGTAACTGTGTCGATTAGTCCTTTTACAGTGATCCAGGGCCCCTCGTTCTCGATCTCCTCCACTGTGTTGATTATTCCTTTGGAACCAAGTTCTTGAACCTCTATATTGATTTTGCATCATTCATATTTGCAATTTCAGATTGCGTGTTTATACCTTCTTGCTTGTGTTCTTCGATTCACTTGCAGGAAAAGCCTTATTGGCTAGGTCAATCAAGTTGTGCTTGGTTGATAACCAACGGAGCAGTGGTGTAACGGTTGCAGGGTTCGAATCGTGTATGATTTGAAGCCAGATCGCCAACGTCGAGTTCTCCACCAATCGAATTTATTGGTTACCTCACGAAGATCGGGCCACTCCTCATCAGAAGCGACCCGATCATGCTTCGGTACTCTGTCTGATCCACTGCCTCTCCTTCCTCGTCTGCATCCAAGGCAGTAGTAGTTGACATAGGCGTTGAGAGGGGCTTTGCCTCACCCATGTCAAACTTCTTCAAGATATCCTTCGTGTACTTGCCTTGGTGCACAAACGTCCCTTCCCGGGTTTGCTTGATTTGCAACCCGAGAAAGAAGGTAAACTCTCCCATCATACTCATCTCAAATTCCCAGCTCATAAGATCTGCAAACTTGGCAACAAGAGCATGAGAAGAACCACCAAAGATGATATCATCCACGTAAATTTGGACAAGGAGAGTGTTTTTTCCTTGCTTGAGGAGAAACAACGTCTTATCTACCGATCCCATTTTAAAACCCTTAGCAAGCAAAAAGGTTTTTAGCCTATCATACCATGCTCTACGTGCTTGTTTCAAATCATACAAAGCTTTGTGAAGTTTAAAAATATGGTTGGGAAACTTGGGATTTTCGAAACCGGGAGGTTGTTTAACATAAACTTCCTCCTCTATGTAGCCGTTTAAGAAAGCACTTTTAACGTCCATTTGAAAAAGTTTAAAACCCTTAGAAGTCGCGAAAGCTAGAAGGATTCTAGTGGCTTCTAAATGAGCTACGGGAGCAAAGGTTTCCTTATAAGCTATTCCCTCCTTTTGACAAAAACCTTGAGCTACCAACCTAGCCTTGTTGCGCACTACCACCCCATCTTCACTTTGTTTATTTTTGAAAACCCATTTTGTACCTATGGGGTGGCAACTAGGTGGTGGAGGAACTAAGACCCAAATGCGGTTTCGCTCAAAGTTTTCTAATTCCTCATGCATGGCATTAACCCAATCCGGATCCATCAAAGCGTGTCCAACATCTCGGGGCTCAAAAGACGCGACAAAAGCCGAATGAGCAAAGTGAGAGAGATAGGACCTGGACCGCGTGACTCGACGATCGATGTCGCTGATGATGTTCTCCGGCGGGTGCTGCCGCTGGATGTGGCGGGGAGCCTGCATGGACGGAGTGACCTCCCCCTCGACAGCAGGTGGAGCTCTCTTAGGTGCAACGGACACCTACTGAGGAAGCTGCTCGAATGGCCCCCATGTACAGGAAGTAGTTGGATCGGGACCGTGAGCCGAAGTGGATGTCGCAGTGTCGATGGGGCAGCCAGTAGAGTTGGCTCAGGATCACCCCAATCGGCGTCGTGGCGACAGCTTAATCCGCCCTTCTTGAAGTAATAGGTCAAATATCCTATCGGCCTTGGTAATATCATAGGTGAATCTTTCGGCTTCTTTCTGGCCAAACGGACAGGATATCGTCTTCTTGTCTTTCACCCATTCCGCTACACCGATGCTTGGTTCCTCATCTGATTCAGAACTTTCCTCCTGTTCAATGAAAGATACCTTCTTATTCCAAGTTTTTCTGGGCTCGAAAGCTCTAATTTCCTTATCGGAAACCCTTTGCAAGAGATAGCTCAAACTCTCAAACTCTTGGGATGCATATTTATCTCTGATGTGTGGCAGCAACCCCTAGAAAGCCAAATCCACCAATTGTCGATCATCAAGCACCAAACTGTAGCACTTGTTCCTTACATCTCGCAGTCTTTGCACGAAGCTTTCCACCGATTCGCCATTACACTGTTTTAGCTTGACCAAATCGGTAATCCTCTTCTCATGAACACCAGATAAGAAGTATTTGTGAAACTGCTTCTCTAGATCGGCCCAAGTGATCACAGAATTTGGAGGAAGCGAAATGAACCAGGTAAACGCTGATCCAGATAAAGACGACGAGAACAATCTTACCCTTAGTTCATCTCTGCTAGCTGCCTCCCCACATTGAATAATGAAGCGGTTGATGTGCTCCATTGTTGACGTGTCATCTTGGCCAGAAAACTTTGTGAAATCCGGCACCTTGTACCGATTTGGGAGAGGAATCAAGTCATATGCCTAAGGGTACGGCGTCCGATAAGAGTATGTATTCACCTTAGGCTTGATGCCGAATTGTTCTTTCATCACTTCGGCAATTTTATCGGCCCAGTATGCATCCTGATCCTGCCGATGGATCGGCTGGACATTAACTGGTTGGACTGGTTGATACACCCCTTCTTGCCTTTGTGGCAAATAAGCTGATCCAATTGGCACAGACGCAGCACCACCTTGCTAAATACTACGCATCGGTTGATTTACCGATGTATAACCTTGGACACCCACTGGGGTATAATGTGGTATTATATTCATTGGTCGGTACACCGATGTTTCATTCTAAGTGTTCGCCAGATAATGGTATTGTTGCACTCCCGCTATTTGATGTCCAGATTGAACCACCTGTTGTTGAATCGGACTAGTCCATCTAGGATTATAAGTCATCGGCATGTGATTTGCCGATAATTGATAGCTACCCGGCGCCTGTTGCTCCTGCACCTTGGAGTAATCAACAAATTGGCCTCCTTGGTGCACTGACATTCCAGCCTGAGGATTCGCCATCATCATGGGATGGTTCACAACTGCCATGTCTTGTTGCATCGGGAAAGAATTTGCCGATGGTTGCCCGTAAGGCACTTTGGGCATCACCATCTGAAGACTTCCTAGGGGCAACTGTACATTTGGAGAAGACGTATCATAATGTACTATCGGGCTCATTGGTTGTGCCGATATTGCTGACTCCATAGGGACCTTTCCCGTTGCATTATTATTTTGGATCAACTTAGCATCAACAGATGAATCTGGAGGCATACCGTATCCCCACCAGCTGGCAGAAGTTGGTTGACTCTGGACTACATGTCCTGACATTGCCGATGCCACCGGGTCGGTATTCAACCGAACAACGCTTGCAGGGCTGGATCTTGGTGGTGTAGCTTCATCGGTGGATGGATTCACAGGTTGAAGAGATATCACTGGAACCGCCGATGAAGTTGTAGCAGATGCCGATCCAGGTTGATCATACGCCGGACCAACATACTTGGGTGTCCGTCCCTCTTTGAAAGATTGCATAACAACATTATACACAGTATTGGACATCACATTGGAGTGGCTAATCAATGCCTGATTTAACGCAGAATTAACCATATCTTGTAATTTACCAGGATTGGCGTCGAAAGTGACCTGCCGCGGCAACGGCGGATCTTGCTTCTGGACAGCATCGCCGCTCTTGTTTAGGCTGAAGGATTTTAGATATAACTGCTTGTACTCCTCCATAGCCTACTTCTAATCATCTTTCAGATCTGCTTCGAAGACTTCGATGACATTGCTTTGATCAACCTCAGTAGTCCCACCGGGTGTACCAAAAGAGGTGTTGACACAAAAAGCGTCGGATCTTCGAACACCTCGGGCTTATACCCGAATTCGATATCCAAGGTGTGTCAGTCGATTTGACCAGTTAATCGACAAGGACGATAACTAGAACAAAATTGAACGAGACGACAGCGATACGGCCGGACGTCAAAGCTCAGATTGCTCAAAACGCGGAACTCGCGAGGTTGACGGAGATCGTGTAGATGCAGCCCGTCGAGACTTCATAAGAACTCGTAGATAAACTAGAACTAATGCGATAAAAGTAGATTTGCTAGAAAAGTAGACGAAAATAATAGATGTATTTGATTGATTGTCTCTTTTTTCACACCACCCCTAGGTACATATTTATACTCCAATAGGAGGAGTTGTAAACAGACACGACTCATACCTAAACAAAACTCCTATTTTAAAGGAAATAAACGACTCGTGCAAGAGTCGGACTCCAACTATAATAATAATATTGGAATAAAACTACCAATTTCCTTATCTGTCTTCCTTACGATGAAACTTTCCATCGGTAGATTCCTTCAATCCGCAACCTTCTTCTATTACTATCGGTAGCTTTCTGCTGACGTCGGCCACATCATCCCGTATCCATCGGCAATATTTCTGATCGGCAATATTCTCTTGTTTCCATCGGCAACACCTTCCCATCGGCAAAATACCCTTCTTTTATCCTGACGTTTTCTTCAATCTTCTGCTTCTACAGGCAACCTAATTGGCAGTATCTTGATGTCGATAAGGAAAAGCAACCATCCCTTTACCGATCAGCACACCTAGTTCATATTGACACGTACCGAAAAAACAGTGTCAACAGCACGAGACCTGGGTACCGGCTTCCCTCTCTCACCAAAGCTTGTAGCTCCCCTCTACGAGCTCTCTGCGCTCGGTAACACGACTCAATAGCAAACTGGACGTAGGGTGTTCATGCCCGAACCAGTATAAACCTTGTGTTCTCCAGGCGTAACCATCCGATCTCCGACATGCTTATAAATTTACTCGTTGGCCGTCTAGACCCCGCCATTTTAGACACCGGCACCTTAAGATGGTCAATTTCTAACTAGGCTTGCGTCCTACAGTTAGCATTGCTTTGATACCATTTTGTCACACTCGATTTTAAAGACAAAACTAGATACACACTATATGTGAGCCCAGGAAGTCAAATCTCACATATAGCCACAAATAAAGGCAATATCAAAAGACAATACTTATTACATAACGTATTAGAACAAGAAAACAACCTTAGAAAGCAAACAACGGAAGGACAACTCCGATCTTCAAGTGAAGACTCCAACTCCACAGGGACGACTGACTCGTTGATCACAAGTCTATCTTCTCCAAACTCTTGCAATCTGGTACTCATCCGGGATTTTTGTCCAAGAATTGAAAAGTAAAGCAAGAATGAGCACATATCGTACTCAGCAAATATAACATGGGGTTATGTTGGGGGTATATACCTCGGCATATCCCCAGGGACCTTTTGGGCCTGCCGACCAGAAGACGCCCAGCCCATGAGGACTTGCGGCACGCGACCAGCTCATCGTGCTCGCCAAGGACTCCGAAGAAGCCTTGCTCGCCAAGAAGGATCCTAGAAGATAGACTCGGATCTCTTACCTAAAGGGACCGATCATAATCTGTTAGGATATGGAAACTGTAACCCTGCTCCCTAGCTATATAAGGCGAGCAGGGACCCCCTCCGAAACGACCTCTACACAATCCCCTAGATCGCATCTACGAGTATTGTAATCTAATATACACATCAATCTAGCCACCAAAACACAGGATGTAGGGTATTACGGTGATTTGCCGGCCCGAACCTGTCTAAATCGTCGTGTCTACGCTCGCTGTGTTACGCTTGATCGCCATCACTACACCTCCGCCTACAATCTACTACCGTGGGGTACCCCCCTAGGTAGACTGCAATGTGTATTTCGTCGACAGTTGGCGCGCCAGGTAGGGGTTGTGTGCATCGACGTCATGGCTCATCAAGCGGTTACGTTCCCGGATTCGATGGTTCTGCAGACGACCGGCACCGTACTTCAGATCGGATCTATCTCCTGGACCGTCGGATCTACGTCTCGACAGACGGACGCACCGTTGCTCGTGTGCCATCTCACCACGCCGACATGTTGCCCGCGGAAGAAGATTAGCGTCGACGACCTAGTTGGCGCCATCGACCGCTCCAACGCCAGCATCACCGAGTGCATGAATCACGTTCAGGCGGCACGACGTCGGCTCCCAGCCATCATGGTCACCGACCACGCAACCACAGAAGCGCCCGCATACCTCCGACTACACCTCTCGGGCTTTGCAACCAGGCAGCGCTTTTTCAGCGCCAGATATCCTGATTGGCCTTCGACCAGATCTCCGCACCACCCATCGTGAACACCATCATCATCTCCGCAATTGACAGTGATTCCGAGCAGGCAGTGTCTTTCGACGGCACCACTTCTCCGGGTTCGGCCACCAGCGCAGGGACCAAAGTCGCGAGCTTGTCTAGATCCACTGGCAGCTTCCCAGAGTTCCCTCCAGGCTTCGGAGGGAGGATTTTTCTTATCTCTGTCGATAGCGCCGCCCCCGACAACGAAACTGACGTCGAGCGCACCGCAAGGGAGTAGCGCAACGCCGACCACGCGCAAAGGCGCAATGATGAACACCGCGAGCAAGAAAGGCGCAACCAGGAGTGCCTCGAGCAAGAACACATTGCACGAGAACAGCGCGAATAGGACTAGAGGCATCATGGTCAGCCACCACGACGCAATCTCCAGTACGAGTTCGAGATGATGGGCGACGTTCCGGTATACTCAACACCCAGCACCAATCTAGCAGCATCCGTCTGCGAGCTGACCAAACTCGAAGGTACGCCCCTGGACGAGAAGATAGACGCCCACATCAAGGAGGCCTCACTCCAGGTAAAAAGAAAGCAACGAGTGGTCGAGTCCTCTGGTCAATCTCACAGTAGGAATCGCTCACGAAGCCCTCTGAGAGAGCGCCAGCGAGGATCTCCGGGACGTGACGAGGAAGACCACAATGAGGCCCCCCATGGTCGAACACCATAACTAGTGCGCCGGAGCCCCCTGAGGGACAGAAGACAGAGGTCACCGCGATACAACGACAGGATCCGACGCGACCAGTCACCGACTCCACCATGCCGGAGCCTTCCGAGGGACCGAAGACAGAGACCCCATGGTACGACGATAGGGAGAACGCCAGGGCTCGACGTGATCAGTCGCCAACCCCGCCACACCAAAGCCCTCCAAGACAACATCGACGAAGATCTCCGGGCTATGACGACGACGAGTATCACAACCCCAGACACAACCGAGTGCCAGCACCCCGAGCCACGGGAGGACTGCGCCTCTTCTCAGCCCACCTATGCACCATACGCTGGCCCAGAGCATCAGAGTGACATGAGTGGAGAAATACGACGGCAAGGCAGACCCAGAGCAATGGGCCTCCACATACGAGATCGCCGTGTACGCTGCCGGAGGAGACCGGGACGTGATGGCAAACTACATGCCGGTAATGTTGTCCACCTCTACCATCAGCTGGCTCGAGAAGATTTCGGACGACACCATCGACAACTGGGAAGACCTCAAGGACATCTTCATCGAAACATACAAAGCCACGTGTATCCAGCCCGAAACACGTTACGACCTGGAGACCATTCGCCAGAGAAGTAACGAAAGCCTCCGAGAATACTGTTGACACCATTTTCGGTACGTGTCAATATGATCTGAGTGCGTTGATCGGTAAAGAGATGATCATGTTTTCCTGTCGGCATCAAGATTTTACCAGTTAGATTACCGGTTGAAATAGAAGTATGGCCGATAGAAGTTGCCGATGAGCAGTAAGGTGTTGCCGATGGGAGCGGGATGTCGTAGCTGACGTTAGCAGAAAGCTGCCGATGGCGATGGAAGAAGGTTACAGATTGGAAGTCTGCCGATGGAAGGTTTCATCGTGAAGAAGACGGATATGGAAGTTGGTGATTTTATACCAGTATTATTATTATAGTTTGAGTCTGACTCTTGCACGAGTCCTTTACTTCCTTAGAAATAGGTATTATTGTTAGTTTGAGTCTGACTCTTGCACGAGTCGTTTTATTTCCTTAAAAATAGGAGTCATTGTTTAGAAAGATATGAGTCGTGTCTGGTTACAACTCCTCTTGCCGGGGTATAAATATGTACCGAGGGGTGGTGCCAAAAGATATACAATCAATCAAATACATCTATTATTTTCATCTACTTTTTCCAGCAAATTTACTTTCATTGCATTAGTTCTAGCTTATCTACGAGTTCTTACAATGTCTCGACGGGCTGCATCTACAAGATCTCCG